>JANDKJ010000386.1:0-66475 GCA_028551335.1 Armillaria sp. CMW 4456
TTGCAAGCGAGAGGCGGAAGGAGCGTTCAGACGTCAGTTTTAGTGAGTGTATCACCTGCCTGCTCCGTAAGCTTTGCTGATATCAGCTTTTACAGAGTCTTATTGATCTGGCCGGTTCGGAAAAGGCGACGAGCGACAAAGAACGTACGAGAGAAGGGAAGTATATCAACACTAGGTTTGTGTTCTCCTTCGTGCTCTTCGATATGTTGCTGATGACTTGACTGTAGTTTATTGACTCTTGGCACTGTAATTGGAACCCTCTCAGAAAATGCCGCCAAGGGCAAGAGGTGCGTTTAGTCACTGTTCTTTCCTTTCGTTCAGCCCATTTTTGATGCTCATCATCTTTCCAGTGATCATGTTCCCTTTCGGAACTCAAAGCTTACCCGTATGCTTCAACCGTCCCTATCAGGCAATGCCCGCATTAGTGTCGTTTGCACCATCAACCCTGATTTTAGTGCAATTGCCGAGAGCACGAGTACCCTTCTCTTTGCGAGACGCATCAAAGGCGTCAAGGTTCGGATCGCTATCATATCGATCTGTTTTCGGTGTTAACGGTCTGTTTCAGCTCAACGCACAAAAGAAGGAGATTGTCGATACAGATGCGCTCATTGAGCGATACAGGAAGGAAATTGAAGACCTCAAGGCTCGACTTCTGGAGAAGGAGGCTGCTGTTGATGATGGGCGTCGGTCGTCATCTGCGTCTGTGAAACGAAGGCTATCTGTGAAAGAGGTGATTAATTGTCATAACTCCTTTCGTCCAGTGTTGATGATCTTGATCCAACAGAAAACGGACGAATCGAAAGCCATGAAAGACCTGAACAATAGGATCCAGCAGCTCACGAAGCTTATCCTTACGAGTCAGACGGTTGATGAGTCATCAGCGGATTCGCGCCCAGGAAGTCCCGTTAAGGTCGACTTTGATATGTCTCCATACCAGGTACGTTAGTCCTTCTTTCCTTCGTTCCCACCTTACATGTGAAGCATAGCTTCAACAAGAACTTCTCGCTGCTCGTGTCCAGCTTGAATCCCAAGCCACCCAGATCCTCTCCCTCGAAGCCGCTCTGGAAGCGCGTCCGGTCTTACCGCCAGAGAATGAGAAAGACAAGGTGATTGCGGACCAAATGAAAACGATAAGAGAGCTAGAAATGGTGGTGAAAGGGTATGAGAGCAATCTGGGAGAACCACTCAGGGCTGTTAGAGAGGATGTTGAGCGCGAATGGAAGGTCAAAGTTGATGAAGAGATCAAGAAGAAGCAAGAAAAGGAGCGATGGGCGGATGAGCTTGTGAAACAGCTGGAGAAAGAGAAGCAAGTACGTTATTTACGTTTTCTTTCTCCTATCATTATCTAACATTATCTTGGCAGACGCGCATCAAATTAGAGGACCAGGCTCGGGCACTAACGGCGTTCGTCACGAAATTGGACGCACTGGGACTTGGCGGCTTATCGTTAGGCTCGTTGGACAAGGAGAACGAACCTCTCCCATCACCTGCGAAGAGTGAAAAGTATGTGAACCTGCTGGATCAGGTCCCCGAGGAAGAGTGGAGTATGACGGGGGATTTCAGTTTTGAGATGGACACGGTCCCGCCTGTGAAGCGGGAACCGTTTGGGAGCATGGAGAATGTCGCGTTGTAAGACGGCGGTCTCTTGACATTTTTCAATGCCTTTTCTCTCTCTTTGTCTTCTTTTCCTTCACTCGCATATGGCATCTTTCTTAATTGCTCATTTATCATCAACTTAGTTTTGCTACTGTCGTCCCTTTTTTTAGGGTTGCTTGATACGAATATGTATTTACAAACTTACGAGTAGGTTATGAGTGCGCTGTTGTTTTGCTTGTGTTCTGTTCTGATAGTCCTTTATGTTCGATCGTGTACATCTGCTTTTTTGCACGTTAGGAATGTATGTTCGAGTCGAGTTCATAGAACGTTGGCATGTGTACTCAGGGCGAACAATAATTGGGAGATAAATAAAGTGACTACGATGTCAAAGTCGACATGTGGAGACAACAAACGTCAAATCCCACATTAACCGGCACAGAGGGAACGTACAGGCAGCCCATCTATAGATTATCTTTAGCGTGTTTTATGAACGCGTACCAGTGAGTGTCACCAAAATTGAAGCGTAATGAATATCAATAAGCTTTGTGGGAGAATTTCGCCAAAAACTCGAATTCCATGATAGTGCAATGAAAGATGAGGGTTCTGACATAGAGGTAGGGATCTCTACGTCGTGGTACGTCTTCAGGTAAAATACACTATCAGTGACTTGATACTCGACAAAGCTATCGTCAGCGGCGTAGTATACGAAAGGAAAATCCATATTTCTGCCAGTGCTTCTTCCTACTATGTCTGCAACTTGTCAAAATATACATCTGTATGACGTTCATTTTGGACTCTTTGTTTGCTATTTGTTCCAGGTTACCTTGATTTCGAAATCGGGGATGCAGATAACACGTCGTTGTCAGCGATCATCGTTTGTATATTATCAAGAGAGTGTTTTTCGAATATGATGTACGTCTCATGCAAGTCTCGGACAGTCTGGATTTTCAAATTGTGTTTATATTATTTATGAGAGGCAAAACTGCCCTAATTTCTACAGCATTAATGGGGTAGTGGTAACCTGGGTCGTTGCCATCGACCCGCCGGGGGTTCGATTCCCCCTTAATGCACTGTACTTTTTGGACGGTTTTATTCTTTTACCGATGTCAGCGTTGGGAGGCGGGGGCCTGGCTACTTTGGCAGGCAATGCGGTATGGTTGCGGGCAAAATCTTACCCCCAGTTTTGATACCGTTTCTTGCCGGCCCCTCTGGAGGCCCTAGTATTGATGCTTGGCTGTATCTGGTAGCAGCAACAGTGTTCCGAACTCTGTGGGCATAAGAACATTATTCTCTGAGGGTGTACCAGGCTCATAGTATACTAGAGATGCTTTGGCTTCAGCTTCAACGGCTTTACAAAATGAAAAGTAATCTCAAAATTTTGACCGTAATAAAGTCACGTGCCAGTAACTTACTTCAATGAAATTCCCTCCATCAATCCTCCATCGAGGGGAGTGTTTCTTACTGGTAAGTAACGGTAGTTGACCGGTCCGAAACCCCGGTGTGTCAAAACCGGGGGTCTCGTGCGCAACCCTACATTGCGGCACGGCGCAGTGCGCACAAAGTTGGCACAAAGTGCGCATGACCGCTCACATTTACCCAGGCAAATTACCCTCTATCGATCTGGTGTAACTTATGGTAAGTTCCTAGTTCGACACCTATCAAAACTGGATTTCGCGCCCAACCCTAGTCCGCTCCAAGCCAAAAGCAGATCACAGAACCAAGGAACAACGCGAATGAGAATTTGTCATGCCGTGATCTCACGTTACTAGCAATGCTGTTCTCATGACTCTTGGCGTACCTCGATTCCGTGGGAAACGTAGACGTTGGAATATAAGGCCACGCGGTGTCCACGTGTGGCCTTTTCTTGACTGGATCGATTACAAGCATCCGTACCATATCTGTGTAAGGCACTTCTCTCAATCTCTCTGCGCAGAATGACAGATTCTTGAGTTTTTAGACATGAAATGTTTTCTACTTGTCGAGGTTTCGATAAATGTCCTTTATGTGGACCTGTAGAAAGAGATGCCTTTCCGCAGAACCCACGAACACCTCGCGTCCTACAATTGTTGCGATGCAATGATGCACCCACGGATGCCGAGCTGTCTAGTTTCCAAAAGACCATCAGAACTGCCTCAGAACGCCTTGCGAGACTTGACGAGAAGATTGCACATGCTAGAAAGACACTAGATGCTCTCATACTTGAACGAATGTCGATAGAAGCCGATACGGCAGATGCAAAAGCCGTCTCGTCGCCAGTCCGAAGGCTGCCACCCGATATCCTTCGCTCAATCTGTCTTGAAACCATTCCCTCCCCATTCGAAATCATGTACACGTCGGAAAGCCATGGAAGTCTAAATTACACCAAGCCTCCTTGGACATTATCCCAGGTCTGTCGTAGCTGGCGATCTACCATTGTTACCTCACCAGAACTTTGGTCATCCATGTCACTCGTCATATCCAACGGTTTTTCCTCGGTGACTTTTTCGCAAATGTTTATGTTAGGACTTCGGTTCGGGAGATCACAGGATGCCCCCCTCACCGTGGCATGCTTTAGTAGCTCCGATATTTCCTGTCATCCCTTACTCTCCCTGGTCATCTCACGCGCGTCAGCCATCAAGAATCTACGTATCGAAATTCCTTTCCAATCCCTGTCCGCCCTTTCGTTCTGTAGAGGCCGTTTGGATCGGCTTTATAATTTAAAGATTGTGTCCTCCAACCGCAGCGTCGAGGATAGTGGTATATTTAACACGTCTTCCGCTTTTGGCGCCTTTGGGACATCCTCCACAACTGAGCAGCATAGCATCGAAGGATTTGAATATGCACCCACTCTACAGCGATTTTCAGCATGTGGCTTCCTTCCCCAACCTATCCGTGACGTTCCTTGGATCCAACTGAGACATTTAGGACTTCAGATAAGCCAAATGCGAGATTTTGAAGTCTTTCGGGAAGTAAATAATGTCCACAGTCTAGACATTTGTATCGGAGGATCCTTCATCCTGGTAGAAGGATCCGCCCCTGTGTCTCTTCCTGTCCTTACATCCCTGACCCTCCGCACTTCTCCGACAATGACAGATGGAGCATCTACAATCCGCACCATGTTCCCGCTGTTGTCCATGCAAAATCTTGTCGATCTACACCTCATTTATGCCAACATGCTTGTTCTTCCGCATATCAAAGCGGAGAATAAGGTCGTTACACTGACAATCGAGCGAATTTCACTCAAGATCAGGGATGCCGGGAACTACACATTTCCAGGCTTACGGAAACTATTGAAATCGGTGGGCAGTTTAGAGTACCTCATCCTACGGTCATCCAGAGCGCTAACATTGGACGATATATCTCTGCTGGACGCCTCCCGGAAAAATACATCATTGCCGCATCTGAAAACACTCGATCTCCGCGGCTGTACATTCGATTTCAATCCTTCCATTTTCGTCGGGGTGATCAAAGACCGCAGAGGAGGGGATGGCACAATGTGCGACAAATTAGAGACCGTGTGTTTGGGTTCCCCTCTCAAGCTAGATGATTCTGCGGCCAGAATTTGGCAGGATCTCATTCATGACGGTTTGAAAGTTGTGTACGGAGGATAAACGACTTGGACGCACAAATTCTGGAGTTGTGGACTTTTCACAGTAACCAATTGCCTTCTACTTTGCCGTTTATGTTTAGCTACCTTCATTTTTTCTAGTCTGTGGGACAAATCATTACTGACGACTTATGTGCCGTTCATGTTTGCCGTCTATTTTTCGATCTACGTCATCGTCATATAGTAGATTCTAGTACATTCAAGAAGTATGTGCGCAATGTCCATACGATCCACGGCCCTTCTCCGTGATGAAGCGACGTCCACTTCCTACTCGATTACTGCAAATTATTGACGTACGCGCACATAATACAATCCTCCGTGTATTCCCTTTCCATGATGATTTCATGAAGCTATTCGTTTGGCTCATACTTATACCGAACTCATACTTGACCATCAATTTACCAAGATCCCGGAAAGGACTTCTCACGTGAGAAATCTACACGTGCATACCTTCGCAACCTCGTGTGCTCCTCGGTCCAATACCGTCACCGTTAGGATTTCTCCATATATCAAAATAGCTTCAGCGCAGGTGTGGAACTTATCAATATTTTCTACTGTAGTTAACTGCGAAGCTCATAACAAGTTTACTCAAGCACGTATAATGTCGTCGATTCCGCCAAGTAATCTTCCCGATGCCTGTCCTGCATGTGGATCCCTCACCAATGCAACGTTTTCCGACGATCCACGTTCGCTTCGAGTCTCAGAGCTGCTCGGAAGTAACGATCCTCCCTCGGATAGCGAACTCTCCGATTTCCAGAGCATCGTCAAGGGTGGTCCTGTGAGTCTTGCAGAGCTCGACGAGAAGATAGCTCGTGCCAAAGAGGAACTTATTGCCCTTATTCGACAACGAAACATGCAGAAAGTGAAGATCCGTGATGCCACAACTCTCTCTTCCGTAATACGCAGACTACCATCTGATGTCCTTCGTGCTATCGCTCTTGCAACCATCCCTTCACGTTACCAGGTTATGAATTTCCCCATAGAGCGACCAGACAGCTCCCGCTCCCTGGATAGCAGAGATACACCTTGGACATTAGCACAGGTCTCTCATAGATGGCGATCGATCATTGTGAGCGCACCGGAGGTGTGGTCATCTATCTCACTAGTCATTCAACATGAGAGACCCACTACAATCGCACGTCAGATGTTTATGACTGGACTTCTACTTGAGAGATCGAAACTTTCGCCTCTCACATTATCGGTCTCAATCTATCGCGGAGCAGACGTTTCCAACCACCCATTGCTCTTGCTCATCTGCACGCAGAGTTCATTGATAAGAAATCTTCGTATCGAGGCATCCCTCACCTCTTATCCTGCCTTTTCATGGTGCAGAGGCCGTTTAGATCAACTCCGCCGTCTTACACTCGTGGATAAAGCACCGCATAACGAGGAACCGTCGTCGTCGAGAAGCACAACGGGCGTCATTGACGCTTTCGAACACGCCTTTCAGCTTAAAATCATCACTTTGGAACCCGTTCATTCATCTTTCCGTTTCCCACGGGGTCAGATTACTGGCCTTACCCTCACTTTATCAACAGGTTGGGAAGATGTTGAGAATATTCGACAGTTTCTGAATCTAGTTGATCTACGTATCATATATATCAGGAGTACACCCCTGGTCCCGACAGGCCGCAGAATTATCCCTCTTCTGGCGCTCACCTCATTAACCCTCAAGTATTTATATGATACAGATCCAACACTCCCTTCGCATGACGGAAGTGACCCGATCTTCTCCTTCATTTCCATCCCCAATCTCACACATTTACGGCTGGTCTATAGGTCATTTTTTACTTATTTCCCTTCCATACCGACACCGAACGCGATCACGGCGTTAAGCATCCAATCTGATATGCTGGGTCAAACTTGGATATTTCCCCGAAAGAGATTTTGGACGCTGCTCGAATGCATTCCAAACCTCCGCCACCTTACATTATCCCCTTCGTCAACAACTCCGTTTTCATACGACGATTCGGTATTGTTTGTGTTATTGACCGACATGCCCTTGGATGACCTCTTGATGTACGATGACAACCTATCAGTATTGAGTGATGAGGAGGTGGACATCGCCGAACTTCACTGGTCCGGGAATAGCGGAGATGTAATGATTACTGTACTTGGTTCGGTCTTTGACCGACAGCTGCGCAGGCCAACTGGGTGCATTGAACAGAGGTTGAATCAAGGTACAGACGAGTAAGGTAGAAGTAGACGATGGTAATAAGTAATCAAGATATATCGGTCAGAATACAGAAGGAAAATAACACGCAGCTAACGGTGTAAGTAAATACTAATACATATGTAAGGTAGGATGAGTTAGCAAGGAGACAGGGGAAATGGAGACCGTACACCTCAGTTCTCCCCTCACCCTCGAGCCCATCTACACTCAGTGGTGGAAGTCCTTGATCGACGGAGAATTGAAGGACATATCCCCAGGCTATTCCTAGGGTTCCTTGGATACATCTGACACATTTAGACTTCAAATAAGTCAATGCGAGATTCCGAAGTTCTCAATGAAGTAAGTAATGTCCAAATTCTCGAGATTCATGATAGACTGTTCACCCTAGTGTCTCTGCCTTTCCTTACATCCTTTGCCCCCGACGCCTCTCAGGCAGCGTCAAACGGAACATTCGCAATCCGCGCCATGTTCCTGTTGTTGTCCATGAGGAACCTTGCTATCTTACACCTCATCTACGGCGAAATGTTCATCCTTTCGCACATCAAAATGCGGGATAAGGTCACCACAGTGACAATCACACGAAATTCATCCATTTTCAGGAATGATGGGACCTACATATTTCTAGGCTTGCAAAAACTATTGAACTCGATGGGTGATCTCAAGACCTTCATTTTTCGTTCGACCAGAGCACTATCATCAGAGAATATATCCTTGCTGAATGCTTCCCAGAAAAATGCATCAGTTCTACATCTTAAAACACTTGATCTCTGCCACTGTACATTCGATTCCAATCTTTCCATCTTCGTTGGCGTGATCAAAGACCACAAAGGAGGGGGTGGCATAGTGTGCGACCAATTGGAGACCGTGTGTTTGTGTTCACCTCTCGAGATAGATGATTCTGCTACCGGGATTTGGCAGGATCTTATTCATGACGGTTTGAAAGTCGTGTACGGAGACTAAACTATATGGACGCACAAATTTTGGAGTTGTGGATGTTTCATGGTAACTAAGTACCTTTCTGTTTTCTTGTTCGTGTTTGTCTACTTTCATTTTTTCTTTACTCTTTGTAACGGATTTTTACTGATGACTTATGTACCATTCATGTTCATAGTCTGTTTTCGATTTACATCACCATTATATAGTAGAGTCTAGTATATTCGAGAAGTATGTGCCAAATTTGCACATGGTCCATGGACCTTCCCTGTGTTGAAGCACGTATACTTAATACGATCTTTCATTTATTCCCGGTCATAATGACCCGTGACAGCTCTTCATCGGTTTATACTCATACTTGGTCATGAACTTACCAGGACGTCGCAATGAAAATCTCACGTCGTCTATTATCACATCGTCGAGCGATATGGAAACCGTCACTTTTATTAATCTTTCCTCCTGGAATTCAGGGCTTTCGCTGGATACTAGAATTCGATCAAGTAAGTTTGCTGCGGTGATCACTGTTCGCAGGCAAGAAAATACTACACCAGGCATCTATCGACTGCAGTTAGTAAAAATGGAACACTTCAGTCGCCCATTGAACACCAGATCGCAGATGGCTGTCCTTCTGTCACAAAATATTGAAGGTCTTTCATGTGGAGTCTTGATGTTGAATAGGGAGGAAGCCTTGAGACAGAGTTATGTCTACATACGCACACTTGGATCGGTGGGGTCTCTGTAAACGAAACAATATCGATCCATGAGTTTATTCACATCTTCTGCATTTGAATTGAATTGATATACAGCACATCTGGAGTATACCGACAACTTAAGACCTTTTCAGCAATCGATAGACACTTCCCAAACCAATCTTCTATGAGGCTACATCTATATCGGTTTCTTAGTTCTCTGTTTATGACTTTGGTCTGAAGTATCAATGGCTTCCGTTATGCTTATTTAGGCCGGTACAGACGGCGTCGTGGTGACCATGCCTCTCCACCCGACCGTGAGAAAGTTACACATGCATACCTTCGCAACCTCGTGTGTTTCTCGTTCCAATACCGACACCATTAAGCTTTCTCCATATATCAAAATAACTTCAGCGCAGGTGCGGCCCATAAATATTTGTACTTGAATTAACCGTGGAGTTCAAACACGTTTACTCCAGCTCACACAATGTCGTCGATGCCGCCTAATCTTCCTGGTACTTGTCCTGCATGTGGATTCCCCACTAAAACAACGTTTTCCGAAGATGCACACTCACCTCGAGTCTCAGAGTTGCTCGGATGCAATGAAGCACCTTCAGATAGCGAGCTTTCCGATTTCCGGAGCATCGTCAAGAGTGGTCCTGCGAGTCTTGCAGAGCTCGACATGAAGATAACTCGTGCCAAAGAGGAACTTATCTCCCTTATTCTGGAACGAAATATACAGAATGCGAGGATCCGCGATGCCAAGATGCTCTCTTCTCCAATCCGCAGACTGCCGTCTGACGTCCTTCGTGCTATCGCTCTTGCGGCCATCCCTTCGCGTTACCAGGTTATGAATCTTATCCTGGAGCGACCAGGCAGATTCGGTTCCCTGGATAGCAGAGATGCGCCATGGACATTGGCGCAGGTCTCTCATAGATGGCGATCGATCATTGTGAGCACACCGGAGTTGTGGTCATCTACCTCACTAGTCATTCGAGATAAGACACCAACTACAATCGCCCGTCAGATGTTTATGGCTGGAATTCGACTTGAGAGATCGAAACTTTCGCCTCTCACGCTATCAGTCATTGCCGATTATGGAGTAGACATTTCCAACCACCCATTGCTCTTGCTCTTTTGCACGCGCAGTTCATTAATAAGGCATCTTGGTATCGAAGCCTCCTTCACATCTTATCCAGAAGCCTTTTCATGGTGCAGAGGTCGTTCAGATCAACTACACCATCTTACCCTCTGGAATATGCCACCGACTGGCGGGGAACTACAGTCGTCGGGAAGCACAAAGAGCGTAATTGACACTTTTGAATTCGCTCCCCAGCTTAAACATATCACTTCAATAAGCATTCATCCATCTTTCCGTTTCCCGTCGACTCAGATTACTAATCTTACCCTCGTTGTATCGAAGGGTTGGAAAGACGTTGAAAATATTCGACAGTTTCCGAATCTAGTTGATCTATATATCATTTATTCTGGGCGTACACCCTAGGTCCCGGCAGGCCATAGAATCGTATCCCTCCCAGCGCTCACCTCACTAACCCTCAGGTATTCGAATTTCGATATATCAGATCAAGCGTCCGGTGATTCGATCTTTTCCTTCATTTCCACCCCCAACCCGACATATTTACGGCTCGTCTATTGGTCCATTTTCATGTGCTCCCCTTCCATACCGACACCGAATTCAATCACAGCGCTGAGAATCGAATTAAACCTCCTACATACTAAGCTATTTCCCAGACAAGAGTGCTTGACGCTGCTCGAATCCGTTCCTAACCTCCGCGACTTAACTTTATCCCCTTCGTCAAACATTGGGTTTGTACCTGGAGCTTCATCGTTCATTTCACTATTAAGCGACGTATCCTTCCAGAATCTCCGTACACTCGACTTTCGTGGATCGTCACTCATTGGTAAAAGGAAGAAGTTTGTGGAAATTGTCGAACTCTACAGGCGAGGGAACGGCAGAGAGACGGTGGAAACGGAGACCGTATACCTCAGTTCTCCCCTTAGGCTCGATCCCATCTACGCTCAGCGGTGGCAGTCTCTGATCGACGGAGGATTGAAGGTCATTTCCGGCCCTCCGGAGCTATATGTATGAAGGTACTTTCACCTCTGTTCGATGATGAGCATTTGACAGACATTGAGTCCTTTACCCTAAGTTGTACAGTAGAATGGCGTCGTCGTGGTATGCTATACTTCAACCCACGATACTGTTTTACATTCTATACATTCATTGCAACGGTTCTGCACCAAGTATGAAACAATATGAATTACACATATAAAACCTGAGATGGCACAAAATTGGTAGTCAGATTAAATCACATAGGTTAATAAGGAAACGTACCTGACGCGTATCAATGGTATCAGTCGCAGCATCATTCTTCAAGGAAAGCCTCTATCCACAGATCGGAATGGTCAACCATCATTCCAGTATAGAACTCCATCGTTATAGCATTCTCTTAATATGATCGTATCGATGGATGTCCCTTCTCGCGAATCCCAGCCGTCAGCAGCTCTGATGCATGGACGTCATCGCTTTCCCTTATTAAAGTACTTCATTCCCTTCATCGTATCAAATGACACGCCGGGCACTGTAACTTTGTGATGCCTGAATCACGCCCAAGTTTCATCTGCATATCTTTCCCTATGACACATGCAACGCGCTGCGGGTCCTGAGAATCGCCTCAAAAGTCACTCTTCTTCCGCCGGGGCGCATCGTTTCAGGAATATCTGTACCACAAGTCTCGGAACTTTCTGGAAAGTCGATGACTATTAATACGACTTATCAAGTCCCGATTTCAATATCCTCAGTCAGCATATTCGAATTGGAAGACATAGGGTAGTCTTTGACCCATGATGTCTCCACGATAGTCACGGCGCTGAAAAATCAGAATGTAGGGCTTAATCTTCGGAGTGCGAGGCGAGAAATTGACGGCTCGTCTGCGGCGCGACAGCCGGGCGACCATATAAGTGACACTGTTACCGTCCAGCTTGACGTCGTACGCGGAGATGGAGTCTCCTTGTACATGTATTATGATTGCCATTGGTAGTGACGAGCGTTAGGGTCCATCTATTTATGAATCAGCACACGAGGCCCGAAGGGTCACGGTTCTGACCGATTCTTGGACTCTTCTCACCGTGAGATGTCGATATGCCATATGGCGTTGAAAGAGCCATATAATCCAGACGCCGTATATATTCAGTCTAGGCGATGATCGATAAGGCTACGGGAGCGCTAAATGCAAACATGAGCCGGGGCGGGGCCGTGGGAAATTTGTATGTCGCGAGCGTGTAACAGTTTTTCCAGTCCAACAGCTGTCGCGGCAGTTCCCTGCGGGAAAACCATCGAACCATACCACAATAGCCGAATGGACGCGAAAGGATCTCCGACTGAATTTGGCAATGCCATATAACCAGGATAGTGAGTCATCATCCGAAGCCCGAGCAGGTGCCGTCTAAGCTTTCAGACTAGAAAGAGACGACATTTCTCTGTGGATGGAGAATGTGACGAGATACAACAAGGGACGACGAGGAAGCGTCCCGAGCGACTGGGATCGGGGTTCCGCAATGCGGAGGAAAAGAAAGCGGGCCAGACCAGCTGAGTGGTATTCTCTCTAGGATCAATGATCAAAGAGTCAATGTGAAGCGTGCCGTGGGGCCCCACTCGTTCTAGAATCCTCGGGAAAAAAAGTCCTGGTCGCAGCAAGGAGACAATAAATGATAGGGACGGAAAGCGAGCAGAGCGTAAACGCGGATATGAAGCTCCAAGAGTAACGTTGAGCAGGAATGAAATTGGTGGATGAGGTGCTCTTAATACTTAGGTGGGTACGGCCGTAGCACCGGATCATTAATCAAACAGTGATGGGAATCGAAAACCAAAAGTACCAACGATAAATTGGTCGCAACACACAAAATGAAAGGTGTTGTGCTTGAGCGAGTCGCAGTTGAGAACGAAGAGCCAGAGAGACGTGAAAAGTGTCCCGAAAGATGAACAGAAGTTTCCTCTCCTCCGCACTGGCCACCATCCGGGAACGTCCATCAACTTCGAAAGTTCCGGCACTACACAGCCAACGAAGCGAACCATCGCACCGATAGGGAACATCAAGGATGCGAAGGCCGAACATTGATAGGTACGCCACCAACAGTATGGCACAATGGCTGCGAGACATGCTTGAAATGGAGCAGGTGCCGGTAAAAGAACCTATCTCCACTCTTCTGGTCAGTTGCGGTACACTTCGGGGACACAAGCGCTCACATATGAACACGAACATGCGCCAGCAGTGCAACTCGTGAAATAAAAGCTGACCCTTGTAACAGAACTAGGCGAAGCATAAAAGTGCCGAGGGGGAGTGCAATGGAAATAAGGAGGAATGTTCAGCCAGCCGTGGGAATCTGGATAACCCCACATACCGAGATGATTGCCGCTTCGAGAAGCCCATAAAAGGCGGATGTGGGGAATACAGGGCACTTTAGGACTCAGTCCATTCCTACCCACCCACAATGGCCCCCTACTTTTTATTAAATTTGATTCCACAGCGCCAGAAAACTGACGAACAGGCAAGACCGCTCTTGACCGTACTAGCCGGACTTTCTTGGGTACAATGCGCACATTTTTTCTCCGGGTGAGTCTATCATTGATGACGACGCCCAGTCGCTCTTGGCGTACCGGCTGATCGACCGTCGATTTTCTTAGCTGGCTAGCATGGACCTGCGATGCGATCGACTTCTTCTCTGTCTCCCTCCTCGTCACTCGATTGGCCACCCAGTTCGACAGGAAAACGTCGGATATCACCACTGCGATAACGTTAACGCTTCTCCTTCGAGTCGTAGGAGCCATTGTCTTTGGAATCCTTTCTGATCGATATGGGCGGAAATGGCCATTGGTCGCCAACCTCCTCCTCATTTGCACGCTGGAGATCGGTGTTGGCTTCGTCAACACCTACAGTCAATTCCTCGCTGTCCGCTCTCTATTCGGCATCTGTATGGGCGGCATTTGGGGTACATCCGCAAGCACGGCCCTTGAGAATTTACCGGTCGAGGCGCGCGGCTTGGGGAGTGGTATCATGCAGCAGGGTTATGCTGTTGGCTACCTCTTCGCTGCTTGCATCAACCTCAAACTCGTCCCTGCCGTTCCAGTGGGTTGGAGAGCGCTGTTTTGGACCGCATCCGGTATCAGCATGTCCGCGGCGACACTGAGGGCCGTGTTGCCGGAGTCTGAGTTCTTCCTCAGGCAAAAAGCGAGGGCACAGGGCCAGACGAATAGTACAGAGAAGACGAAGACGTTCATGAGGGAGACCGGGCGGATGTTGAAGACGCATTGGATGCTTTGCATCTACGCGCTGCTTTTTATGACTGGTATGAATACCATCGTGATTGTGGGACGCGCCACTGACATAACCGATAGGATTCAATTTCCTGTCACATGGCTCCCAGGACTTGTATCCCACGTACCTGCGAGATTCAAAAGGTTTCAGTGACCATGATGCTACCATTGCAACGATTATAGGAAATTGCGTACGTTTGTTCCTTACTTTATATATATGCCCAATCTGAACGAGTTTTGAAGGGCGCAATTGCCGGTGGCGCTTTAGCTGGCTTCGTCTCGCAATACATCGGTCGTCGGTTGACCATCGTTCTCTTCGTCCTCCTCGTCGGATGCTTCATCCCTCTCTGGATCATTCCCTCTACCTTTGGAGCCCTTGCCGCAGGAGCCTTTTGCATCCAATTCGGTGTACAGGGTGCTTGGGGAGTTGTACCAATTCAACTGGCCGAGATGTCCCCGCCCGCGTTCCGCGCCACATTCCCCGGTGTTGCATATCAGCTCGGTAACATGATATCGGCAGCCAGTGCTCAAATCGAGGCTACTGGGGGAAACCAGCAGCGGACAACCATCACGAAACCGGACGGCACGATGGAGAACGTTCCCGATTACGCTAAGGTTCAGGGCATTCTCATCGGATGTGTCGCCATATTCTTGATTATAGTGACGATATTGGGACCTGAGAAGCATGGATCGCACTTTGAAAAGAACAAAACAGCGTTCGAAGAAGGCGGAGGCGATGATGAAGCCATCGTGAATGACGATGATCATCACATGCATGCAGGTCCGTCGCAGATACGGGATTCGGCGAGTATGAACGAAAAACTGTCTGTCCAGCAAAAGGAATCGGTGAATGTTTGACGATGTAACTTATGTTATCATGACTGTCACGTAGTTAACAGGTTGTACTCTGACGAAGGCGTGGTTGTTCAATTGTACTGTATATAACGCAATATGAAAGTACGAACTGGCACGAATTTTAACAATTGGTAACGTTGGATGGCCCTTGCGAAAAATTTAATGAGTGAAAATTTAGAATGGTACAGTTAACGCACCTCTGTCGCAATAACCTCGACCAATACAATCTCATGACCTCGCCCCGATACCATGAATGCATGCCGTATATGAGTCCAGAAAATCTGAGAGCTGCCTCAATAATTCGAATGCGTATCCGAATATCTGAGGGGGAGACCATACGGATACCAATCCATATGTCGGCAGTGATGCTGTCGTCGGCTTAGAGACCACACCAGAACACAAAAAGGCGAACCTTTACTTCTAATGTAAGAGACATCCGATTCTCTAGCGAGATACGAACGTTTTCACTTGGACTTTCCTTCAGAACATGTCATGAACCAGCGCATGTACTCACCTTTGCACATCGCAAGACTAAGCCTCTCCCTCACGTTACGACATCTTCCATGCGAATGTGAATAGAAGCAAGACTTTCTTAGAGACTTTGAGGGAACGCAGTGGTTCCCTGCCGTAAAGCAGAGACGGGATGATGGTGGTACAGAAGCAAGAAAGAGACCGGCTCATTCCGGTCGGACTCAGGAAACGTGATCAGGGGCGGGAGTCACATCTTCCGCTACGAGAACAGAGTGTAATCCCTTCGTCTCTTCACGGAAGGCGGAGCTAGCAACGGCTGCGTCCTTAGATTCTATAATGACTCCAGTAAGCACAAACATTTTATCTCGTTTCGAAATGTCCGGACTCTCGTTAACATGAGAAAATTCGCACAGATATTGATGCCTAGATGAAGGCCTTTTTCACGGCATGAAGCGCTTCAAAGGCTTCATCTAATTGTTCAATGTTACGGACAAGGGCAATCGATAGGCACACATGAGATCTTGAACGTTTCAGGGCTTACATAGTCCAACTGTCAGGGTCGGAAAATCCTCGCGGTCTGCAAGTCAGATGCTGATTCCATTGAACGCAGATGCAATATCAACGGACTTATCACCATAAGCCAGAACAGATTGACATACTGTTTGTGTGTAAAAACACCGGCCAAGCCCCTCTGTGTGAGGTTCTACGTAGAACTTAGAAGCACTCCTTACCCCACAAAGCCAAGCGCGGGGTAGTAATTTCTTGGCTTCCCCGGAAACCAAGCCAAGAGAACTTGGATACGCCAAGTAGGAAATGGGAAATCGGCAATCAAACACTGCAGGCAGGCATCAGCACGCGATATTGCAGACTAAGTCGCATGACTTGAACTCTCTAAGAGGTTCTTGTGTGTCACAATATCATTCTATCTGACCCGTTCCGTGGTACCGCATCCATTGCAGATGTAAGACGATAGGCAATCAATATCAGGACCACTCTTTCCGAACCGACCACTGTTATTCTTTTTTCAATTTCAGGTGAGTGCGAACGTCTTGACGTTCACTCGGTCAGATAATCCATATATAATGAAATATTTGTAGGGATCAGGCATGACATCCATCCTCATCGATATAATGTAGCCTTCATATCGCATCTGGTGTGGGCAAGACTGCTTTAGAACGCTTCGTCCTTAGCCTCGCAGGAGTTTGACAGATGCACGTGTATCCGTCTATATGTCTTCGTCTGTCCCAGGGAACAAATAATCGCTTCGCTATGATCAGACGAATCCGCACACGAGGTTTATCAATGTGTATCAGTTCGAACTTTACATGATTCTCACTCATGCCCACTTAAATGCCTTTCCAAACACAAGTGGCTTCTGTAATAGACTAGTGAGCTGGGGCCTCGACCAAAGTGTCTTCGCTAACGTTCCAGGATATGGTCCCTAAATGACGGTATTGTCTCGAAGCAGCGGACACACAGTGCCTTTTCGCCCAAACTCCGATTTCAAGCTGATCGCACACGCCCGAAGCATCTCATTGTGTTGCGCCGTTCACAATCGCTCTTGGTGTTATCTCTTTTGATAAAGCTTCTGTTACTCCACTCAACGCTGGCGTCGACACAAGGTCCAGGTAGTTCTGAGCAGAGGAAGGATCCTGCGTGACAGTGATTTCTTGTCTAGGCTGCTTGAAGCATCGCAATGTTCATCTTGTTCCGCAGTGCTACATAATAATGTTGGTCGTATATGACTGGTATTTTGTTCCGCATTCCTGTTCTTATGGCGTTAATTTCGCTACGAGCCCACAGCATAAGTAGAGACGGTGTTCTAATCACATTTTCTGTCATGGTACGTCTTCGTTGTACTCATCCCCTACTGCTCATGTTGCCGTCGATGGCTGCAAGATAGGAACTTTTTGCGTTATCACGAGAGCGACGCTGCGTGCACAACTCCGAGGACCTACCCTGAAAATCATACAATAATGAACCAGTCCGTATATCACCCTGACTAAATCCGGCGAGTATGAATCTCTTCGTTCCGCATTCCTGTTCTCGACGACTGAGATGGGAGAACACTTCAACAGACTTTCGTAGCCTATCCTCGTCGTCAGGATGAGAACGACCGTCGTACCTGTCAACACTTATAAATGCGTGGCGACTCTACATAATAGCCGTGATACTTACCAAGGCCGTACAATTTGTCCACCTAGACGCATACATGGGGAATAACCTAAAAGATGATTAGACATTGCTTTAATAGCGAGTAACGCGAGGGAACGTACGCTTGTGGCATCAGCCACTTGATGTGAGATAGGCCCAAAAGGAGTTTCATCTCTTTCTAGTTTCCTCCCAATCCATACTAATCACCTTCACAGTATTCGTTACAAAATGAAGAGACGTCGCTCATACTTACATGGATTAGAAGGACTGCCGCACCTCGTGCCTGACTTGCCAGAAATATTATACATTCAGGCGCCTGAGGACCAACCCACCCAAAGAACGCGCTATCGGGAAGCGTCAACACAGGCGTACCGGCGATCCCAGGTTGCTCATTCATTGAGTGGCGCCCTTGAGTCCAGATCTGCTTGCGGAAGTACAAGCTGTTTGCCACCGGTCAGACCCTGGGTTCACGGTGGACCGATAGATACCAACGTACAAGGTATGCTTAACAGTGGCAGTGATACTGTAGAATGAGAGCACGTAGGACATGGCGAAGGTCGTGGAAATGAACAAAGGGCTGTATGCTTTGTACGCCTCGTTGAAAGTGGCATATACCGTGCCAGCAATGTTAAAGAAAAGAAGCGCTTGATGTGGGGCATCTCTCTGACAGAAGTTAATCGAATTTTCTCACATCATAGGCAGATTCGAAGGAAGATTGATATGAGGGTAGTCTACCCAGCAAATGACACATAAATCAACAAAGATATTGCGATAATATTGGTACGGGGAAGAACGTTTAGCTACGTTGCGCTTGTAGGACGATGGGACACCTGGGTGTGGGTATCTTGGTAGGTTAACCAGTGCCGCTGTCTTGCCCTTAGTTTCCGAGGGGAGCCTACGTACTGGGGGGCGTCACACTAATCATCGTGAGTTCAGCTACACATACGGGCCGCATTGAAATGTCTTACCTGGACAACACGAAGAAGTCCTTGAACGGTAATCTAACAGACAGGTACAAATCTGCTCGCTTCAGTAAAAGAATAATCATCAGAGAGCAGACCTGCTCACGGCGTGGAGAACATGTCATCCACCTCTATGAAGAAATAGGTCAGCCGCTTTACAGTAATCCAGAGCGATTCCTTGAACGTTATGAAGACTTGTGTCCATAATTATTCACGTATATTTGAAGGTTGCAGGAAGAGCCTCACGACAATCAACACGAACGCGTAACTTGTCCTGTAGAAGCACTGATGTCCTATACATCGTTTCGACGCGAATTCTGATGGGGTAAAGTATGGAGGGCACTTTGTTTAGCTGATGGTAATGTCAGACCAATGAAAAATGTAGACAATGAACATTACTTTGAGGGAGACATTCCTACAGCTCGAAGACGACAGACAATGGACAGCGCGTGTCTATGGCTATATAAATGCTTAAAGAACTAAAGTGTAGTTCATGTACCTCCTGTTAGCACGGCTCAGCCGATAGGTACGACCACACGACAAAGGTGTTAGTGTCTCTAGATTCCTCCTGCACTACCGGGTAGTGTGAGGTTGGGGCCCGTCTAAGAACGAATTTTCGAGCGAGCGACGTGATTGAGATTGTTAAGTGGAGGAAAGATTGTTGTGGTAGCGTGAGGACACGGGCGGCGTGTGTGAAGTACGAGTCGACAAGTTGAAAGACGGAGGAAGAGAAGCCCGTCAATTGGCAATTAAGTTGTAAGTCCGGTACCCGGTCCGTATTCTGTTTTTTGCCACTCTCGCATACAGCTCGCATGTCATAGGCTCCTTACATTGACCAGCTAACCATGTGCTACTTACACCTACGATGACTGAACAATCGTTGAATAATAACACTTACCAAAGCACGTGCGTACACTTCCTCAGTCCCGTGTCCATTTCTCATAGTACGGTCTTCACTGGCGACCAGCTCCTCACTGCGTCGCACGTCAGTGGTCCCAATTACGCTCTTCCGGCACAATAACATGATTATTCGACGGCAAAGGGACCGCATCTTGAAGAACAACGGAAGAATCGCCCTAGGAGAACCAAGGCTGTTGGCGCATTCCGAGAGACATAATTGCCGTTTGTGACCACCCAGGCTGTAGTTCTCGCCATCTTCGTCTTTCCCCAACTAGTTCGTCCCGCCGACGACTCGGAGCTGGTAAAGGTGCGCTTGTTTTTGTTCGTATTCCAATGGCACGGTGTCTGAGTAGGACGGTGTAATATTCGAATCACGTACTCCTCAATGCGGAGACATCGTTTGAGGACGTAGTACTAGGAATTATCCCTGCTCAACCCTCTGCCTTCTTCTCTGACTCAGAAGCTCCAGATACGGATCCTGAATGCGTTTTATACTAGTCATGCAACTGAAGAAACGATATCATGTTCAACAGCTTTGCGGTCGCTATCTCTACCGGTCCCTCATTACACAAAGCCTCACACCACGTTCCTCCACGACTATCCAGAAGAAAGACACTGTCTCTACAGGTTACTGGCCTCAATATGACGTCGTAAATGCGCGTAGCTGGCGGAACATCGCAGATGGGCGGGTTTAGAGGCTGCAGCCCTGACTTTGTCTCGAATAACAGGTTCCACGCTAGTTCCGCATCTGTGCGCTTGACGGCGGGTTATTGTTGGACTCCGGGTCCGCCTATTAGCGGCGTCACATGACTTCCTGCAGGTTGCCACGTTTCCTTCGGCGCTTATATTGGGACAACCATCGGTACTACACATCTGCGTCTCATCGAGACAAACCTCGGGACAGCGTCTCCTCTTCAAATTCAGTCAAACCTATTTCGGATTGTGGAGTCACACACTGTTCTGTTGCCTGATGTGTCCAGTTAAGACCCCCTCGCTGCGTCTAGATTTCGATTTTTGACAGAAACAGTAGCTAAGGCCCGATTCTAGGACCTCGGAAATTATTTGGGCGTCTATCGTCAGCAAAACGGCCGGTCATCACTTGCCTCATAGCACACAGCACAGCCCTCTAACTGGATTGACCGTGGACCTTGGCATGTCTTGCTCCATAACTTTCGCAGATCTTTGCTTATATTCTGCTAGGACACGCGAGACGATCTATCAAGTCTTAGGGAGAAGAGGAGAGATGGAGTAGGACCGCCATGGATACAGACTGGGTGAGATGGGTTCAAGCGCCTGCGAACGCGTCATGATAAACGTGTGACCAGTCGGGAGACGGGGATTGAGGGCGGAGTGGCAAAGTTTCTCCCGATTGCGCAAGATTGCTCCGAGGGTCCTAGAGCGTCTCACAACGAAGGTATCTCTGTCACCAGATGTGATGAGCTAATTCTCAATATATTAGAAGCGAATCGTCCCAAATTGAGGGTTTTTGAGGAGCTAACCAGTTCGCACTCCCTTCGTGTGGGACAAAGACAGCTCAACGTTTGCTGCGTTGAAGCGCAGCTCTTACAAGAAACTATACATTGTAACATCGACTCCGGAAGACGTGCTCTACCCGACATCGACGAAATACTGGAGAATCAAAACACCCTGCTCAGCACATCGCACACTTTCGACACCTCACTGCCAATTCCCAATGCTCATATCACAGAGAATTTCGATTTTCGAACAGCGTATGCCTATTTTACGCCCGTAATTCGATGATATTCAAACCATTGGAGATATTGCACATACAGGGAAATGCGACAAGAACTACGCGATAAACACTGGATCACGACGCAGAAAATGGCCATACGGTGGATGTGATACTTGCGCACCAAGCGGGTGGCGTCATTCTGTGTTGCGCGCATATGTATACGCCATATCGCATGCACGGGTGGAGAAGACAGAGCACGTGCTTATGAAGACCCCGATCGGTGGATGCAAGTGGCCCGCGTCTATCCCAGATAGCGCCCGCCTTGATCTCATCCGCATGGGATTATCATACACAGCCTCAACGTATGCATGGCAGGGTGTTTTTTGTTTGTGCCAGAAAGGCGGAATGGACGAATATTTGCGCTTGGAGGAGTGGAAGTTCTACTTCGCTACGGTCGGATATGTGGTTCAGGAGATGTTCGGCTCACCGTTAGGAGCGAATCGTCATCCAATCGAGAGTTCTTGGAATGACAAGACTCCCCAGTTCACGCTCTCCGGATTTACCAAGACTGGCCAAATCATCCCCGTGTTGAAGCAAAGGTTCTACACGGGTAGATGGGTCATACCATCAGCTCTAGCAGATACACTATGTGCCGATCTCGGTATCCATGGAGTCTTGAATTGGCTAAACAAGATACTTGGCACGTCGTACAGTCTAGACTTCGTACAGGAAATTCTCGGTCCCTACATTACAAATAACCTCGACTTTGGAACCGCATACGCTGATTTACGCAATTTCTGGGGCGAGATCCCAAACATTCAACATACCCTATGCACCCGGAAAGCGAGAGACACGAAAATGCGGCGAGATGTACTCCGTGATCATTGGATCACAACGAGCGACGTGCCTCCTCGCCGGCTGTGGGATCTGTGTGCCAACCGGGTGGTGCCATTCTGGGTTGCAAAATTGGACTGCGAGTGGAAGTGCGATATTCGGGCGGTATCCCATTCGTGGGTGGATGAGAAGGAGCGCACGCATGTGATGACGCCAATTAATGGATGCGAGTGGCCCGTGCCCATCCCATATAACGCCAACCTTGATCTCATCCGCATCGAATTGTTGAACACGAACGAAAAGCGGAGTTGCACCCCCGAGTACGCCTGGTTGGATGTTTTGTGCTTGCGACATGAAGGGGGGAAGAACGAACATCTACGGTTAGAGGAGCGGAAGCTTGACGTGCCAACCATCGGGAATATTTACCAGAAGCAACGGGTGTTGTGCTACTTAAGTGGCCTTGGCCTACCACTGTGTTTGACGCCCATATATTTTGAGAGCGACCGCTGTTGGTTCCGCCGTGCTTGGACGCTACAGGAAATTAGTGATTGTATCACCATCGGTGGGGAGACTGAGGATCACAAAGAAGTTCCAAAACAGTTCAATGAAAGATTAAGGTGTTTGAAGAGGATGCAACGATCCATTCTTCACCTTGTATCCGAAATGAAGCATCGCAAATCCAAAATGCCTTTAGACAAGGTCGCGGGTTTAACGTACCTCCTCGGGCCGCGTTTCATCCCGATATACGACACCACGCAATCAGAAAATGATGCATGGGAACTCCTCATGGATGTTATGTGTCCTTCGTATCAGGAGCAGTTGCTCTTCCTCTACCCCGAACCCGGCAATGGAAGGACATATTGGCGACCGTCATGGAAACAGCTCATGACAAACGAGATCATGTTACCTATGTCCCTCGAAAATATTGACACTGATTTCAACACTGATCTAGATAACAATGTTTTCTCCTCAGCCTTGATTGGTTCAGGATACGTGTTGGGTCTGGATGAGATTCCACTGGCAAAGGAACCAACAGCTCGACAGGGCAGGTTGGTCCTCATAGACTTGAAGAATAAAAACCAATTCTACACTTTACAAATTGTGGCTAACCACATGTACCCAATTCCCAATGGCCTGTACACTGTAGTATGCCCAGCCCATAGAGACCTCTGTGTGGTTGGAACACTAATAGAGCCTAATGGGACTTTCAAAAAATTGTCAGTATTCTGTATGGTGCATCATTCTCACTGGGCCTCAGAGAGGTACATGTCTCAATGCCATGTTTCTTTTTGCTGACATTCTAAAATCTCCTACCATATGCAATATTTTAATATCTGTCTTGCCAATTCTTATGCTTGAGCAAAGACAACTTTTATATGAAAATACTAGAGTAGCATAATAGTACTATACATCTACATGCAAATTTTGAACCTTGAAAAGAGTGACATTAAAGTGAGCTAAGCAGAAATGTGAAATTAAATGGGGGACACCATGGTCAATACATAACCCTTCTATCATAAGCATGGCTGGTATGCTCCAGTTATAGCAATAACTGGGATTTGCATATATTTCTTTTCAATATATAAGGCAAAAGGACCCTGGAGACTACAAGATCAAAAAGGTAAACAAAGTTTTATTATTTCTATTCAAAATAGAAAACAATATATTTTATAATGTTTCTTTTATATAGCACTAAATCAAAATAGACTGTTTATTGATGAAGATATCAGTTAAAAAGAGAAAAAACTAAGATTGATTTCAAGTATATCAAGTTTTGATATTCTGCTGATTAAGCATTCTATTAAATTTGATGGCATAGCTATATTATACTGATTAATTATTTCATTGAGTTGAAGCTATTTTGAGACATTCTGTCATTGAAATTACTTATTTAAGTAGTAAAAGAATTTTTGTATAAATTTACCTCTATTTTAGATAGTATTCAGATCAAAATTTAGAGACTAATTTGCCTGTTGCCCTTGTTGGGAAACTCAGACTGTAGTTTACCCAAAAAACCCCCTAAAACTGGGGGTCTCCATCATGATTGAGTGTGCACTGCATGTGTGAGTGCTAATGGCTAATAATACAAAGTATGAGGAGAATATAGCAGTGCAGTGTCAATGTGAGGAAAGTAATGAGTTAGCATCGATGAGGGCTTGGAGTATAACAGGATTTTTCCAGATGTAAATTGTGAATGCAGCTGATGATCAATGACCCCAAGCTTGGATGAGGTGTGGGAGTACACCATGAATGGCAAGATCAGTAGCACCACTGGCTCGCATGGACTGACCAGCAATGTTGGGATCAATGAAGAGAGCATGCAGCTGTCTCATGAACCATGATCTTGTAGAGATGGTGCCAGCCTCGGTCAGCCAGAGGGCAGGATGGAAGATGTGAATGGCATCCTGCTTGTTGAGGTAGCATCAAATGTGAGGGCAAGGATTCACAGAGTTGTCATCGTCTGCTGGTATGATAATCCTATTTCTCTTGAAGGTAGTGTCAGTTTTGTTTGCAGGGAGAAGGAAAGAAAACCCTTCTGTAATCCACTGAGCACTGGATCTGCAGATGACTTTCCTCTAGTTTTTCTGGCTCTTAGTATCTGGTATGCATAGCTCTGCAAGTTGTAGTAAGCCATTGAAGCCAGTGAGCAGGATTGCCAAGAATAGCCCATTATCATAGTCTGGAGACCCCGTGTTACGATTTTTACCCCTATTTCAACCCTAACCCCAGACATCCCCCACTATCATTGACTCCAACCCCCTATCTTGTGTTATCCACAAATCAGCGCTTAGCTCCACTCACTCGCTCACTTCGTCTCATCTTCCCACACTAATTGGGACTTCCCTTTGCACTTACCATTCGTTATCGCTCACCTGTTCTCACCAGCCGCTTCTCTCTGAGTAAACACCATTGCCACATAATGTACAACAGTAACATATGAAACGTGTATTTAAGTAGGATGCTCACACTGGTACAAACCAGCTTTGAGCTAAGTTATAATATACCAACTTACACTTGACACTCCACTTGCTCTACCTAAGCTAAGATGCTAAGGACTTGGCCTCTCCTTCACACTAGTCAACGACTTCACCGGGAATACTCAAACGCGAAGTAACTGGTTGTTTGTTGTTGTTAGAGTCATGTGGAGTTTGGGTCTAACACCCCGATAGTCTTCGTATAGCAAGGTGTATGTCATCTCTGGAAAGGGGGGCTTTGCGGTACATCAGTGAACCTCTGAGACATTTGCAGCCTTTGAGAGTGCAGCTAATGAGGGGCAAGCATCTGACTTCATGGACATCGGGGAAAAAAGGTTCAAGGTGATTACAAATCCCAGAGAGGTAAAAAGCCACAGAGTTGGGCCTTATGTGGGCACACATAAACACAATGTAATAGCTGAGAGTATCGGGTGTAGGCTTGATGGGGAAGTCATGCAATTTGCAAAAAGTTATATAAGAATTCAATGAAGATGTGTATGTTCCAATCATTGAGATATTGATGACCACTCCCAATGTGAGGCACCTCTCATGGTGCAGCTTCTCCAAGGACCAGGGCTCTCACAGTGTCTGCCTGGACTTGGGTGTGACATTTATCATTGCTGTTGTGCCCCCAGCACATCCTGAGGGGGTACAAAAGGAAGTGTGATCAGCCTGGGAACAAGGTCCTTGGCCTTGGATAACTGTTGTCATGACAGGGCATCTGCAACAGTGTTCTTTTCACCTGGTAAATGGAGAACATGAATGTCAAACTTGCAGTCAATCATTTTGTCAATGGCAAATTTAAGAATATTATTGTACATGGGCAGCACCCTTAGCGAGTTGAATATGTTGACAGTGTTCAAGTTGTCTGTTAATATAGTTGCATGCTTCCTCATTTCTGGAGACAAGGTGTTTCCAACCCAATGAATGGCTGCACAGACACATAAGGCCTCAAAATAGAAGATGATCTCTTCATCATTGGGCATCTGGGGTGTAAGGCAAGTGAAGCCACATGAAATGGCAGGGATCCAGAAAGCCATGCCATGCAAGCAGGCATCACAAAGCACAGTGACTGTCACTTCATGATTGGGGTCCCAATCTATCATATCAAAGCAGCAGATGCCATCTGATGCTTCAACACAGTTGGCAAGCCAGTGTAGATCCTCTTTTACTGTGTTATTTAATGCAACACCAGCAAATGGATTGGACTTTCCTTTCATTTTGGCATAGACATTTGCCAACCCCAGTTTGAGGAGTGGGTAGACATTGAATGCCCAGTTGGCCCAGCCTGTGATCTGCTGAAACTCTTGCAGTGTTCTTCTTTTTGATGAAGCAAAATGCTGAAGTGTGTTGATGAAATCCACTTTGGCATCAGGAGGCATCATGGCTGTCATCACATTGGGATCAACTTCAAACCCTATAATCATCAGCTGCTGGCCAAATTGTTGTTTGCACTGTTGATGTGGTATCCCAAGCAAGTCCCATAAGTCCAGGTGCCTCTTCTGCTTTACTGGGTAATACTCATTGTAGAGAGCATAGTACTCAGTCACCCCAGCTTCATCATAAATAAAGCTGTCATCAACATAGCAGCAGAGGTCTTTGATCCCAATAACATTCACTGCTATCTAGGTAATCAAGCCATTTATGCTGTACCAGACTCGCCCAGAGCTCCTGCCACCAAAGTTATTGCATCAGTCAACATTGCATATCATCTTGGCCAGCAGCAAGCTGCTTGCTGGTCAAGTACCTGGTTGTCACCACCTGTTTAAGCTGCCACAAAGGGTGCATTGGGCAGAGATGGTAAGCCTTAGCAACATCAGACTTGAACACAACCAGAGTCTTCTTACTGTTTCCAGGAACTTTCCTGTACTGCAGAATGGCTGCAAACAAAGACTGGAGATTATCGAGTTGAGAACCTGCTATGTCAGCATGGCATACCATGCTATTGGGGGCAAACATCTCTGCTGACATGTTGGACACAATTTGGAAGTCCATACTATGAGGTTTGGGAACAGCATGGACAGGTGTCGAGTACATGCCTGGTAGGAGCTCAGGTCCAAATGGCTCAGAAAACCTCTCTGCATTGACCTCATTGTCATGATATTTGCATATAAACTTCTGTTCATCAGCAGAGCATGGGGACATCCATGAATGGTCCCAGGTGATAGGATAGTCTTCTGCAATTGTCGTAGCCCATGGCCAGAAGCCTTTCTTAAGCACTTCAACCACAGACTGCATGATTGATTGATTGGGGTGTGTCCTCAGCAAATCTTTAAAAATGTCAATTTTTATTGGTGTTTTGATAGCAAACAGCCATGGGTAATTTTTGATTGTGTCAATGGCTGCATAGTTCTCAAATTCCTCCTCAGGCAGGCATGGCACCAGGTCGTCATGCTCTGTGCAATGAGCCATGTGACTCACTATAATCTGGGATGATGAGAAAAAGAACCTGTGTCTATAATTGGGTATGTATCTGTTTGCACAGCCTGTTGTCAAGTCACTTCCATTTTCAAATTCCATTTCCTTCAGCTCCTCTGCATCTCCACTCTCACCTACTCTCGCCTCAAATCTCCCTCTCCCCTCCAAGAACACTCTCCCCTTCCATCCTCCACTCTCCTCTCCTGACTCAAGCATACCCCAGGCAAGTGGAGACTGTGTGTCCTCCCTTGCAGGTTGAGCAGACATGGCAGTAATAACATTTTGCATCAACAGTTGGGCAAACCCCAGCATTCCAGCAATGGCAAGACTTGAGACTCTTTGTTCTGTCAGCAGGCTTTTTCTTGGGTCATGTCTCAACTTGCTCTTTCTTGAGGTCTTGCTATGCCATGCCAATGGGAAAGATGTGGGAGCATTCCAAGTCCTGAAATTTGTCTGTGTCAGAGAGGAGGACATCTCTTCTCCTGCCAACTCTGTTGTGAATGGCTTGGTTGAGCATGATGACACATTTATGGAAGGGCTGAGTGGTGGTGCGAAACAAGGTTGACATGTACTGTTGATAGAGGGAGAGCTCTTGACCTCTATAGGGGAATGCCACAAGTATGGCTCATGCATAGGTGTGCCAGGTAGCTGCCCACTCATCTGCATTGGTGATAGATCACTTGGGATTGGCAGAGCTGCTGAGGTTGTCAACAAGCCTGAGAGAAATCCCTTCAGATATCTCATGAGTCTGGATTTCATTGATTGAGGTGGAGTGGTCAGAACTAAAGACAATGTCAAGGTTAACAGCCTTTCCAGTGAGGAGGAGGAGCCATTGCTCATCAGGGAATTCAGGGCATTCAGGAGAATTGGTGATGCTCCTTTGCAAGGCCTTAAGGTCGATGGTGTAGTTCTTGAGCAGCTCCAACATGCATCACAACTTGGGATGGAGCAGACTCTGACTGATTTCCTTGACAGCTTGCCATGGGAATAAGGATTCATCAACATGAGGCCTCTTCGCTGGCTTTGGTGCTTCTCCTGCAGGATCTTCGATGTTGTCATTGTCTCCCTCTGCAAGTTCTGCATTTGGGACCTCTTCATGGTCAGTGTCCTTGAGGAAATCAGGGGTGTGTGCTTGATTTTGCCCAACCACTTCCATTTGCAGCCTGTTGTTTGGGTCAAGCTGTCTCTCTCCTTCCTCATGAAAAGTGGATCGAACTCAATCATAGCTGTCAAGGATCTCGATGTAGATCTGGAGAGCCTCATCATAGTCACCGTCCTGCTCTGGACATCTCTTAAAGAACTTGTTGAGGTGTTTGATGACTCTTCCCAAGGCTTCTGACTTGGAGGTGATGGTTCCTGCATGAAATTCTTTGACAATGGCATCACATAGGGCTGATACTGATTCCTGGGGTGCATCCATGGGTTCACCAGATCTCTCATGACTCTCCAAATGGTTGATAGTCTGGTCAGCAGATGATTGTACAGTTGAGTCTCCAAGGTTTGACTGGGAGTTGGTAGTTGAAGAGGTGACATTGTTGGTAGAGGACATAGTACAGTAGGAGTTTAGATGATGGATAAACTTGTTTATTCAATATATTGTGAAATACACAAGATGCACTGAAAGAATGAAGACAACGAATGGTCAGTCTACTGCAAAAGCCTCAACAAAAATCCTGTGCATACCTGAAGGGTTGATGACAGCCATGGGCTCTCCTTGACACCTCCAAGGTCACTTAAGTAGCATTGTTGAGTCAATGTCTTCCCAATCTAGTGGCAAATGGGTGAAGGTTTGATGGGGACCTTAAACATGAACTCTCAGACTGCTGGAGTCTGGTCAAGATGAAACAAGACTCATGGATGAGGCTTCCAGGGGGAGGCTGAGACATATGTCTTCCAGTGTCATATGGCATGTGTGCTGAGCAACCAACACCTGCAGTGAGATGTGAGAAGGAGTCATGGGCTAGTAGTCATGGGACTTACATGCAATTAGCCTTGTGTAAATGTCCATCTTTAAATCCAAGATATTTAATTTTTTAGGGCTCTCACTGCACCTAAGTACCAGGCCAATATTCTAGTACCCCTTGTATATAATATTTAAACCATAAGACTGGCTCTGTTAGCAGAAAACTGATAAGGTAATTCAGCAAATATTAAATAATGTCATAATAAGATTATGTTTGAGAATACTATGAATACATCTATTAAATAAGGTATAATGAATATAAAATAATATACCCAACCTAGCATAAGGGACTTTATAAGGCATGATGGAACATTGTGGATATTCTTATTAGGCATCTTCAGTGCCTTATTAGCATGACTCTTGTCTTATAAACTCTGGGTTATCTTTATATTGCCTTATAGGGAAATGCAGAATCTCTAACATGCCTCTGCTAAGTGAATAAGCATAAACTAATCTGTAGATGGTGGGAAATGGGCTGGATACTAAGAATAGCTTTCAACATTATTGTCTAAAGTGTTAGATAATAAAGTACTACTATATATAGAAGTGAATGGGTGGCAGGGGTTGTAAGGCACCACCTGTCAATCAATGAGCATACCAGCCATGCTTGCCATACCCTCCCAAACACAATTACTACAAACTACTTATCAAACCGCAACCACATGCATGAATATAGCAAAAATAGTCACAAACGACTCTGCACCCAAGATGCCAAGCCATTCCGTCTCTCCCATTCCCTCTGAGCAAGCACACGCAGACTTGCTTTAACGATCTTACCAGAAGGCGTCAATTCTACAACAATGATCAGGATAAGAAACCCTTTTCGAACGGTCTACAAACTTACCGAAAGGTGTTTCCAGTACGATAACCATCACAGGGACGGCAAATCTCGGGAGGCTGAAGTATATGTTAATAAGGTCCGAGTCTTGCCTTCATAAAATAGGAAAACTAACGTCTTTCGTGCCAACGCCAGCACCTGTTCTTCCGTGACTTTGCCCTTGAAGGCCGGTTTGACAGATACCACTACCGCAACAAGTTCCCCAAGACGCCTATCCGGGATCCCTATCGCAGCGACCTCTGCGATCCTCGAGTCGCTGTATATCGCATTCTCGATCGAGATGGAAGACTACAACCATAACATACATCACATGAGCCGCCATTCAAGACAAAGCAAAGTGATGATCGCTTGCAATATTCTCTCCGCCACGGATGATGATATCTTTGACTGGTTCCAATTTTCAGACTGCGAACAAAGAGACAAGGGGACGGTACACACTCCGATCTCTGATGTATAGGAAGCCTTCTTCGTCTTGCATTCCCAAGTCTCCAGACTTGAGCCATCCGTCAGTCGTAAGCACACTCCCTGTAGCCACTATAGATAGGTTACGAAAAAGAAGGGTATTTCAATCATTCTGAACAAGTAGAGGAGCGTGGACTGACCAGGATCACGCCAGTATCCCTTCATGACATTCGGTCCCCGCCTGCGAGGGAGAACATTCACAACAAATACGGGGGTTCAAGAAAAGCAACTCACAGCCAAACCTCCCCAATCTCGCCTCGCGGGAGCTTGATTCCATTACGAACAATGGCCACTTCGTTGACAGGGGACGGGAGACCGCTAAACGTGCTGCGTGAGCGTTTCGAGGGAAGGGTGAATCCGAGCAAAAGACAAACGTGCTAGCTGGCCGCATCATGTAATCTTCTCCCGCAATCTACATGTGCAGTGGATCAATTTCATACCGACATGGCAGTGACCAAAATATAAAACACCTACAGCAACGCATATGGAGTTGGTCTCCGTCAATCCATAACCTTGACTCCTACAACTTCATGAGCCAACCGCTACACAGAACCTTGCATGTGCACCAAGCTTACATTTCTGCCGCAGGAAACGCCTGCTTCGCCCGAGAGGAAAGAATCTCAGGTGCGAGCGATCCACCAAAGAACAGTCCCTCGAGTGGGTACCCAACAAGAGAGCTATCCACCAGATCGGAAACCATGGCGGGGACACTAAAAGAAAACCGAGGTATGAATATGAAGAAAGGCAAAGTCTTGGAAGATAGTACCCTCCGGCGACGGCAACATTCTCCTCTCGTATTAGCCTATGTGTCAATGTGAGATAGTCATACCACAAGCGCACCGAAATAGGGAGTTCACCTAGCAGCTATGACAAATGGTTCAGTCAGAGATCGACAGTCCACAAAAAGCCATACTAACCTTCTTCCGGAACCCACTTGGGCATGAGAACGATTTTCATACCCGACATAGTCGCGAGCATCTTTATACAGTTAGCTGAAGCCGGTCAGCATATGAGAAAAAAGCATATTACCGCATAACTGGTCATTCCAGTGACATGAAACAGAGGAACCGCAATGAGGGCACCCTTTTGCGGCTCTTGCAAGGCCACCGCACTGTCGGGAATGCACCCTCCTCGTCTGAGCAGAGCCCGCCGTCCGCCAACGATTGTCTGTAGATATACTCTGAGAAATAGGAGGGATAAACATTCGAAAATATACATACATTAAGTGTATTCGTAAGGAACTGACGCTGAGTGCTCAATACACCCTTCGGCAACCCAGTCGTACCTACAATAGGTGGCAGTCAAAAAGGTGGCGCTGAACAGTGAGAGGTCCACATAGCGTGCTTACCCGACGTGAACATGATCGCAGCATCGTCCTCTGGGCTAATGGCCGGGTAATCTTCCAACACGTCCTTGTAGGATCCATCATACTCGTCGAGGACGGTACGGTAGTCTTCCATCCCCACGAGACTCTTCTTCGGGCGGAGCACAAGGACCGCTGCGATCCCCCCCTCGGCACACACCCTGTCCATAGCAGGAGCAATGAGCTCCGCGCGTTCCGCGTCGACGACAAGCAGTCGGGGTTCCGTATGCACAATGCAGAAAGTTAGCGACTCGAGAGGTAGCCACCTACACAAAAGAGATGTGAGCTGCGGGGAGCGGTGACAAGGGAATGAGGGTATTTACGCATTGACTAACGCTGGAACAACTCCCAGGAGGTCTGTCAAAGACGGCTGTAAGGACGTGAAAGAGGCAAGACACAATGATGATTTACGAGTAGCCCAGAAGATTATCAAGTACTCAGTCACATTTCGTGAACACACAGCAACTCGATCACCTAACACATAGAAAGTGTCAGCTCTTCTCAACACAGACGGCACGAAACCGATCACCTTTCCTAACACCGTAGACAGTATGGAAAATCCCTGCCGCACGCACAGAGCGATCAAAAGCCTGCCTATAGGTAAGCCGCTCGCTCCCAAAAACAATATACGTCTTGTCCCCGTTCTTCTCCGCCGCCTCCACCCAAAACTGGCGGAGGGTCGGAGCCAGATTTTTGTACACCTTGAGAAACTTGCCGTCGATCAGGCGCGTCTCTACTTCGTGAGGGCTCCCGGGTCCGCATAGTATCTCCTCGGCTACGAGGAGTTTGGGAAAAGACACTTTGAATGAGAGTCGGGTAAACGAGTGATGGATACTGGCTCGTACCTTCAGCAAAAGAGCGCTTCGGTGTCCAAGACATAGTAGAGCAAAATTCAGCTGCTTTGGATCCGAGTCGGTGAATGGGTTGGGAAACAATCTCACAACCGTATAAGAGGCAGAACTGGAACGCAGAAATGGAGAACGACACACTTATGAGCAAACATAGCAGTAAAACATGTCCGAGGAGTATGACAGTGTCCGCGGATTTATCATGGCATGGCTCGTGTGATTGGCCATTCGCGGTATTGAATATCCTAGACGCCCACAGGCCCGCCCGGTCGCCGTCCTGCATTGAATGCAATCTCTGCCTTAGCTATGTACACACTAAGGGATGTGTAAAATATAGCACGATGACACCATCGCGGGAGCGCCACAGGTACCCTTTTTTGCTAGTAAAGTAGGATTAGCACCGGTATTACGCTGAAAGGCTGGAATCAAGACCGGAAGATATTCATGGTCCTGCTATCTCGTTTCATTTCCCGTCCAACCGGACAAGGCGGGTTGCATCAAGTATCGTTTCTTATGAGATAAGGCGTTGTGACAAAAGATGCGAGATCTTCCACCTTCGGAGAAGTGTTTTTAGAGGCAGAATGTAGCATGTTGCACGTAGCCCGTGCATCGCGGCCATGGTAAAACTTGGAGGCGAGTCTGTGCTTATCTCCGCGGACGAGAAGAGAGGAGAGGAAAATTATGGAAGAAGAATGGTCAAAACATGACCAAAAAACGAAGAATGAGGCACAAACTTGAGAGAAAACAGAAAGAATGGAAGGCGTTTCATACCAAAAGAAGTGCACACGCTTTCAGTAGCAGTTTCTCGGCAATGTCTCGCGGCTCATCTATGAGAACGCAGATGAAACGAGTACTCGAGCAAGTCCCCCTCCAAAAAAATGAATGCGGTTTCGTGAAAAATTCTATTCATTCAAGCTGGAGTTCGAAGTAGAACATTATAGAAACGACGTACTCATTCCACATTAATCGATATACCGTTATAACAGCACTGCCTGAAAACCCTGCTTTTAGGTAGCCTAACGGATGGGCCGATATAGTGAAACGATAGGATCGCTTACTCACCCCCGATAGGAAACATCTTTTGCGATGTCAAGCAATGCAAATGACGCTTTGAATATCTTAGTCAAAGGACTGGATCACGAGCAAGAGGAGCATAGAGTTCCGACAGCTGTGTACGGGGATATGTGAAATGCGAACGATGTTCCAGGTGTCGTATGAAGTCCCGTGAAGCCCAGCTGGTAAAAGAACCCAAGAAGAACGTCTGCTAAAAGCACAAAGACACCCAGTGCTACGGGACGCCAACAATACTTCATGGAGCAGGTGCAGACACGCCAATTTTGTGGTAATGGGATCAATGGTTCTTCAGATGATTATTGTTGCCTGCGAAGAAACTGAATGAGTCATGCAATTCTGCAAATATCACCATCGCGGCCCAATGAGAAGAACGCAAACGAGAAGCCGCGTGCGGAACGGTCATCGATGTTTCATAAGGTACTTGCAACGCCAACAAGTGATTTGTGGTACCATCGAATAGAGCAGTGGGCGAATACTGTCTCTACAGCTGCTGGTCATCAACAACTTGCATAGGAAAAGCCAGGGTGTATGAGTCGGTCCTACATGGGTATGCGATGGCCTCCATCTTAAAGGACATAGGGACGTCGAGTCGAGCACTAGATGCCCCGGATAAGTGGTAGATAATTGTCGACAGAAGTGTGAAAGTGGAAATCGTCATAATATCATAAGCTTTCGTGACTAATTGTCACTGGTGTGGCAGTCGTATGGACACATGGCTGCAAATAACGCATAAGAAGACGTGGCTTACCAGAGAAACTATAAACATAGTGACCTTTCTATGCCCGTCTTCGGCTACTTACAACTTTTCAGCCTGCAGTAGAGCATCCCTGTCAGCGCCTGGCATGAGCGTGGTTTCCACTGCAAAACACAAGCAACAGTACCTCTTACCCCTGTCATTTATGCATTCTCTCGAAACCGGACCCACGACCGCGAGAAGCATATTCTGTCCTCTGTTTGAGCCTTGGCAGCACCGTGTTCAACGCTCGCAAGGTCGTCTCTGGTCATGATTCTACCGCTTTTCTCCCTGCTACGCGACCCTTTTCCGCCTCGTATCGTTCCATTGAGCGCGTTCGGTTTGACGTCGCCCGTCCTGTTTTGAAGCATTGGACGCGATTCTTCGGTGATTTGTCAATGCGCACCTTCACTAACAAGAAGGGCCCTTTCTCCTTCCATTTCAGAGTGAAATAGCAGATAATGCTGAGCACATACCGAAGACCTGTATCTTCCAGGCCTCTATCCGTTTCGGTACACTAACAGTGTGATTTTTACGTCAGAAAAGCAAAGGAAAAAACTCCATAAAACGTACCAGAAAGAAAAAAAAATTGTCGAGGCTGTAGCAATACCCGCCAGGCAGTTGAATTCCGCCTCGATAACGTTTGCGAATGACGACAGACAATCGTGAGCAAGCGCACGTGGGAGTCGGTGAGACGATCATGTGCTGATGTCACAAACCGTCACTTGGCTACGCGTCGCGGTCGCGATCCGGCCCGGAGTCACGAAGAAATATCTCTTTAACTGCTACCCTGAAATTTAAAATGCGTTAACGCAGCTAGCTGTCGATATAACATAGACACACAGACGCGTATGGAAAGGCATGGAAAGGCTCAATTCATCGCACCCGTGAATCAAGGCATTTTTGCAGGGCACTGGCACTGGGTTCGAAATTTTCACATGGACGTAAGGTACTATCGCTCTACTCTGGTATTTTCACATGAATTCGTCTTTGCTCAAGCATGAGAGTTGGAAAGGCAGATATTACCATGGTACAAATACAAAATAGACTATCCATGTTCTGAAGTCTATACAGATGGTAGGAAACTTCAGGATGTATTCCTCCCCATGGTTGGATAACCGCTTGTTATGGATTACCTTGAACTCCATTATCTCCTTTCGCAAAGACTTATCTCCTTTAGTATTTAATCATGGAGTCATTTCTCGTATCTACTAGAAAACTATAGAAGCTTCGAGTATTCTAGTCATATGTCCATATATACGAGCTGTATTGTAGTAAATAAACACTTTTGACTTCACTACCCTTAAAACTTAATAGGTGTGAATTGAAAGACTCACCGAACCATCTTAAGACGATTCGGTTCCCATAACACTCTGATTACTCTTTAACAGGTAATTGATTGAACTTACATCTACACTCATCCTCTATTCATACACGCTCGTACTCTAGCTAAGGTAATTTAATTTATCTCCAGATTTACTGACGCATCCTTACTAGATTACCGCAACACCGCAACACCGCTGTTCACCGACAAGGGGTCAAAATGCTGGGCTCCCTGTAGGTATTCCACTTTTCTGTACATGTTGTAAATTAAGAAGTCTTCCCTAGTCTCTTCGAAGGAGATGCAGAAGCGGATTGTCTCCGTCTCCTCGTAGGAAAGCTTCCAAAGTCAAACACGGGTCCTGCCACCCACCTCCCGAGCTCATCTTCTATCCCAGTGTCGCCCTACTATGCATGGGTTCTCGTGAAGCTTGCAGGAGAAAGAGGGTTCGATGGGTATCTCCTCAACTTCCAGTGTCCCTTGCAAGGCAGCTTTGAACAAACGAGAGCGCTTTCAACGTGGATTACGATACTAGAATCCGAATTGCGCAACATAGTAGGTCCTCATTCCGAAGTTGTCTGGTTTGTTGTCCTTATTTCGACCAAGTACCTCTCACTCACATCTTTCATGCAGGTACGACAGTGTTATTGTATCGGTAAGTCTTGCATGGCAGGACAGACTCAATAGCCTGAACCTACCTTTCTTTCTGTCCTCGCAATCTTTTTTTAGCAACTACACAGTAAGTACTGAGACGAGCTCTTTATTGATCCTTCTCATTGGCTATAGTGGCGGAATGATTATCCTACATGTTCAACAAAAAGAAACATGATGTCGAGACATATACTTCCCTTTGTCCAACTGATAAGGATGCACTGTACGGAATACTGACAATTTTTTGACCGTCCCATTAGGCTCTATTAGTGTTCCAACCGCACAGAGATCCCTACGGGCTGGGCATACTACAGTGTACCGGCCATTGGGTATTGGGTACATGTGGTTAGCCACAATTTGTAAAGCGTAGGACTGGCTTTTATTCTTCAAGTCTATGAGGACCAGCCTGCCCTGTCGAGCTGTTGGTTCCTTTGCCAGTGGAATCTCATCCAGGCCCGACACGTATCCCGAACCAATCAAGGCCGAGGAGAAAACATTGTTATCCAGACCAGTATTGAAATCAGTGTCAATATTTTCGAGGGACGTAGGTAACATGACCTCGTTTGTCATGAGTTGCTGCCATGATGGTCGCCAGTATGTCCTTCCATTGCCGGGTTCGGGGAAGAGGAAGAGCAACTGCTCCTGATACGAAGGGACACATAACATCCATGAGGAGTTCCCATGCCTCATTTTCTGATTACGTGGTGTCGTATATCGGGATGGAACATGTTCTGAGGAGGTACGTCAAACCTGCGACCTTGTCTAAAGGCTTTATGGGTTTACGACGCCTCATTTCTGATACGAGGTGAAGAATGGATCGTTGGGTCCTCTCCAAACACTTCGATTGTTCAAGTAACCATTTTCGAACCACTTCGTCCACGATGTCATCCCCAGTCTCCCCACCGATGGTGATGCAATTGCCGATTTCCTGCAGCGTCCACACACGGCGGAACCAACAGCGGTCGCTCTCAAAATATTTAGTCGTCAAACGCAGTGGGAGACCGAGACCGCACAAGTAGTACAACACACGTTGATTCTGTACATGTTCCCGATGGTTGGCACGTCGAGCTTCCACTCCTCTAAGCGTAGGTATTCGTTCTTACCCCCTTCCTGTCGCAAGCACAAGACGTCAAGCCAGGCGTACTGGGGAGGGCGACTGCATTTTTCTTTCGTGTTCAGTAATTCTATGCAAATGAGATCTAGGTTGGCATTAGGTGGGATGGGCACCGGCCACTCGCGTCCGTTGATAGATGTCATCACATGTATGCGCTCCTTCCCATCCACCCACGAATGGGATATCGCCATCCACTCCCTGTTAAATTTCGCAACCCCGAACGGCACCACCCGGTTAGCACACAAATCCCACAGTCTGCGAGGAGGCACGTCCCGCGTTATGATCCAACGGTCACGGAGTACTTGTCATCGTATTTTAGCGTCTCTCTCTTCCCGGGTGCGTAGGGTATGTTCAATGCTTGGGATATCATCCCAATAGCTGCGTAAATAAGCGTAGGCGGTTCCAAAGTCGAGGTTATTTGTGATGTAGGGATTGAGAATTTCCTGGACAAGGTCTGGGCTGTAAGATGTTCCGAATATCTTGTTTAGCCAATGCAGGACCCCATCGACACCAAGATCAGCACAGAGCGTGTCTGCTAGCGCTGATGGTATGACCCATCTGTCCATGTAGAACCTTTGCCTCAACACAGGGATGATTTGGTCATTCTTGGTAAATGCGGAGAGCCTGAACTGGCGAGTGTCATCATTCCAAGAAATCTGAATCGGATGGCGATTCACTCCAATTGATGTGCCGGACATCTCTTGAACATCATCACCTCCAGTCTTTCCACCTTCCTGAAGTGTCCACGTACTTTGGAACCAAGACTGGTCAGAGTGGCTGGGCGTCCAATGCACTGACCGGCCGAGACCGTCAAAGTAGTACGACACTGGATTGTCCTGATACGTATTTCCGACCGTAGGCAAGTCGAGCTTCCTCTCCTCCAAGCGCAAATGTTTGTTCATTTCGCCTCTCTTGTGTAAATACCAAGCGTCCAGCCCTGCATAGGATGACCCCGTGTTTAATAATTCCATGCGGATGTGGTCAGAGGGGGCGCTATCTGGGACAGGCACGGGCCACTTGCATTCACTGATCGGGGTCTTCATAAGTACGCGCCCCGTCTTCTGCACCCATGCATACGATGTGGCGCATACACCTGCCTCGTATCCCATGAACCCGCGCGCAACGCAGAATGGCACCACTCGCGTAGCGCGCAGGTCCCACACCCGCTGTAGGGCCACCTTCCGCGTCGTGATCCAGTAGTTATCGAGCAGTTCTTGTCCCATCTCCCTGTATGTGCAATGTTTGTTCAATGGTTGGAATATCATCCCAATACAGGGACAAAATAGGCATACGCTGTTTTAAAATCGAAATTATCTGTGACATCGGCATTGATAACCGGCTGTAAGGTGTCCGAAGTGTCCGATGTGCTGAGCAGGGTGTTTAGCTTCTCCAACATTCTGTCGATGGCGAGATCAGCGCAAATCGTGTCTACCAGAGCCTGTGCTACCACGCACGGTCTCGTGTAATGGCTTTGCTTCAATACAGAAACCGTCGATCCAGCTTGGCTGCACCCGGTAAACGAGGAGAGCGTCAACTCGGGAGGGTCGCGACTCCTGAAACCCTCAATTGGATAACGATTGGCTTCTAATATATTGAGAATTGGTTCATTACGGCTGTCGACAGAATTATCGGACGCTCCAGGACCCTCGGTACTACCTCGTGCAGTTGGAGACAACAATGTCACTCCGTCATTTGTCCACCGCGGCTGCTCAAGGATGACAGGTTCAAGCTTTCCACAAGACTTGTCATATTGTTTTGCGTGTTCTAGCCGAATATATTTAAAAGCCTGCAAAGGTTATATAGCAAGACATACCAACAACCATGGGCAATGCAGTACGTTAGAGGCTGTAGTCGTGCTGTGTGTTAACAAGCAAGTAAAGATAAACAATGATCAGCCGTCCTGCCGTCGATAGAAGCCCAATAGTTGAAGCCCCGTAGCGGTTGGCAGATGTGTAAGATGCGAACAAATCTTTGTATAGAACATGATTTCCGAAGTCCTGGAATCGGACGCCAGTTATCCTTTTCGTCAATCGAGTAACAGATCAAAATCTCGCCTTTGTTAGAAGCAGCAAGGAGTCTTGAATGGACGTTGAGAGGAAGACTGAGTTGCACATCAGTCAACAGAATACTGAGTGACTCAGACAGCACGAACAAGGTCTGCTGGTTTTGAAGAGGATACGCAGCCCACGAGGTTTATCTCAAATGGATATAGTATGGGACACAGGACTGGAGTACTCACCGACTCGCGGCTGTTCGAACGTTGGTAACGAGAGCAGTAACATGTGAGGCTGAACCAAATGCCTAGAACCGGAACAGCATTCCTCTGTTTCAGGCATGATAATAGCTAGCTAATTATTGAGTTGTGAGGTCGACATTGCAATCCAAAGGCATTGACTAGCGTACAACCTGCCATTTCGAGACAGTGTAAGGGCTCCAACCCCGCCAATCTGTGATGTTCCACCAGCTAGGCATATTGACGAAGTCATATCGAGGTCTGTTGCAGAGACAATGCCCTTCTTCTGCATAGCCACGGATGAACATGGTGAGCGCAATGAGGGACCGGTAGAGATGGTGAATGAACGCGACCGCAAAGTTGCCGCATATGATATCGTTTCTTTAGTGTCCTAACTAGTATAAACACATCCAGGATCCGTATCTGGGGGTTCTGAGCCGGAGCAGAAGACAGAGGTTGAGCAGGGATAACGCCTACGTTCTCAAACGATGTCTCCACATTGAGTACGTGGTCCGAACACTACATCGTCCTATACGGAAACCATGTCATCTGAAACCCAATAGAAAATCGCATAGACAAGCGCACCTTCACCGGCTTGTCTCCGTGACGGACTATGAAGACCAAGGTGCGGAGGGTGAGGGGAAGACGAAAACGGCGGGAGCTACGGCCCGGGTAATCACAAAGGGTCGGAATGCATGCCGTGGGACGGCTTTGCGCCAACACCTTGGTTCGAAGGCGATTTTTCGTTATTCAAGGTCCGTCTCTTTGCTGTCGGATCATCTTGTTATCTCTCCCGAAGACAGTATTGAGTACTACTGACTTGTGAAGCAGTAAGGAGTTAGCTGAAAGAAAGGTAAGCCAAAGGTAAGCACGTTTCTTCAAGTTTGCAGTGTTACATAGTCTGTTGAGGATCGAGATAATCATCACCGGGTGCTTCAGCAGCAACAGGTATATTCCTCTCTCGTCGACTTCGGTATCAAAACCAAAGCCTTGATCATTCCATTTCAAATTTCCAATTCGAAAAACGCGAGCAAAGATCGTTTAACCGCATTCTCACGCTCCTCCTCTGCTTGCAGTTCTGCTATTTGAATTTCGTCTCGCGGAATGAGACACTGTGAATCGTCTGGATGCTGATTTTATGGAGATGGTTACTTTGCATTTTCATACGCAGGATACACTTCAGATAGAGGTTGCGGGTGGACGAGTTCCCCTGCTTCTCATAGACTATTTTGGTTTCCGACTAGAGAAGCTGAAGCGCTTGAGCGATGTCGGATTGGATATGCAGATAGACCTGGTTGAATAATTTGTATTAGGGTGCATTGCGAGCAGGCATACGTGTCGACGGTTCTGAAGATTGTTAGTGCCATTCTAGCTTTCCTTACTTCAATGTCTCCTCTTCGCGAGACATAACGTAAAGCTGAAACACGAACTCGGAATCTGTCATCGAAGGTCCCAGGCAATTTTGTTTACTGGTACATATGCGGAAAAGCGCTGCCGCAGTTACTCAAACTTTCAAAGTTTAAGTGTGTAAAACTCACGTGCAAGGGTATACAGGTAATTATTTAACAGATGAGGGTGGCGACGGCGTTATGATGAATCTTTGTAGACGTTGCGCACCCCCGTAAGAGGTAACAGAGTTACTTTGGACGGTTCGAATTTCCATTGTAGTGCAACTCCGTCAAGTTTATCGGCATAGATGAACGGAAAGTTTTTTTTTGAAGCGCACGTCATTGAGCACAATCACAGGGAGGACTTTGGAATATTGTGGTTAAAAACAATAAATAATGTGCGAATCACCCTCGCTGGCTGGGCACATTGCGTCCTGATGATCCGGAACTACAAAACATGTAAACGTGACTAAGAATCAATTAAAATATGTCAGGTCATGATGAAGTCCCCCAAAGACATTCGTCCCTGACTTCTTCAGGGAGGCAATGCATCGGCGGCCTGCGCTCGTACGTAGTGATTGCTTGCTCTGTTATCATTACGGCGATGCGGAGCATAATCCTGATATCCCCTTGTGTTAGCATATTTTTGCGTCCTGATGGTTCTGTACGCTTTCTGGACTGCCTTTCCACATTCTCGTTGTCCTCCATATTCTTATAAAGGGGATCGTAGATACTCATAATCAGGCCCTTCGGTATCATTATGATCATTCATTAAGTTACCTAGAACCGACACCGAGTCGTCTCTATCTGCTCTCTCCTGACATTAGCAGACAGACCCAGTACTATAAATTAGACCAGGAGCGACTCATAAACTGTGACTCACAAACTATACTCTCAGTCAAAGTACGGCGTCCCAAAAGTAGATACGTAGAACGTGGCCTGGAGCTCGAAATATTAATATATGGCGCCAATATGTGCATTCATCTGCCGTGCATTAATTAGGATCACTTGTCACGGTACATATCATCCTCAACGAGTATGATGTGAATCTGGACGCCGTCATATGTTCCGCCTCAGAGGTGATCGATAAGGTTCGGGAGCACAAAATGCAAATTCAAGTACAAAAATGAGCCGGGGCGGGGCAGTTGAAATTTGTATGGGTCGCGAGCGTGTAACAGTTTTTCCAGTTCAACGGCAGTCATGGCAGTTCCTTGCGGAAAAACCATCGAACCATACCGCAAGAGCCGAATGGCGCGGAAGGATCTCCGACTGAATTTACAATGCCGCCCAACTGGGAAAATGAGTCTTTGTTCAAAGCCCAAAGTGGTGTCTAAGCTTTCAGACCAGAAAGAGATGGTATTTCTGTGTGGATCAGGAGGGGAGCGACGAGAGGCAACGAGGAACGATGAAGAAGCGTCCCAAGCTCTTGGGATCGGGGCTCCGCAATGTGGGGGAGGGGAAAGAGGGCCAGACCCACTGATTCGTATTGTCTCTGGGATCATTCATCAAAAGTCAATGTGAATGCGTGCCGTGGAGCCCCATGCGTTCTAGAATCTTCGGGGGAAAGTCCTAGTTGCAGCAAGGAGAAAGAAAATGATAGGGACGAAAAGCGAGCAGAGCGTAAAGCGGTTATGCAGAAGCTCCGAGAGCAACGTTGAGCAGAAATGAAACGGGTAGATGGAGTGCTCTTAATACTTAGGTGAGCAAGGCACAAATGGACTGGTACCACCGGATCATCCATCATACAGTGATGGTAAACGAAAACCGAAAATACCAACGATAAATCGGTCTCGATACACAAGATGGCAGGTGATAGGGTAGATGTCGTAGTCGAGAACAAAGAACTTGAAAGATATGAAACACGTCTCGAACGATGAACAGAATTTTTGTTTGCTCCGCGCTGGCCGCCGTTGTCAAATTGGAATGCCCCGGCACTACCCCGCCAACGAAGCGAACCATGGCACCGACAGGGATCATCAAAGGTGCGAACGCCGACCACTTATAGGTACGCCACCAACAGCATGGCACAATACGGCACGGCTGCAAGACATGCTTACAATAGAGCAGGCGCCGGAAGGAGAATGTACCTCCACTCATTTGGTCAGCTGCAGTATACTTGAAGTGACAACCGCTCACATATGGACACGCACACGCGCCAACATCGGTACCCGTGAGCTAAAAGCCGAGGCTTGTAACGGAACTAAGCTAAATATTGAAATGCCGTAGGGGTAGCGTAATGGAAATAAGGAGGAATATTAAGCCAGCCGTGGGAATCTAGATAACCCCACATATCGTGATGATTGCCGCTTCGAGAAGCCCATAAAAGGTGGATCAGTGGGGAACGCTGGGCACTTTGGGATTCAGTCCATTCCTACCCACCCACCATGGCTCCCTACTTTTTATTAAATTTGGTTCCACAACGGCAGAAAACTGACGACCAGGCAAGACCGCTCTTGACCGTACTAGCCGGACTGTCCTGGATACAATGGGCGCATTTTTTCTCGGGGTGAGTCTATCACTCGTGACGATGCCCAGTCGCTCTTGGCGCCGGCTGATCGACCTTCGATTTCGTAGCTGGCTAGCATGGACCTGCGATGCAATCGATTTCTTCTCCGTATCCCTCACTGTCTCCCGATTGGCTGCCCAGTTTGGCAAAAAAACGTCGGACATCACCACTGCGATAACGTTAACACTTCTCCTTCGAGTCGTGGGCGCTATTATCTTTGGAATCCTTTCTGACCGATATGGGCGGAAATGGCCCCTAGTCTTCAACCTCATTCTTATTGCCATCCTGCAACTCGGTGCTGGCTTCGTCAACACCTTCAGCGAGTTCCTCGCCGTACGTTCTCTATTTGGCGTCGGTATGGGCGGCATTTGGGGTATGGCTGCGAGCACGGCCCTTGAGAATCTACCAGTCGAGGCGCGTGGCTTGGGGAGTGGTGTCATGCAGCAAGGTTATGCCGTTGGCTACCTCTTCGCTGCTTGCATCAACCTCAAACTCGTCCCTGCGGTTCCGGCCGGTTGGAGAGCGCTATTTTGGACCGCATCCGGTATCAGTTTGTTCGCGGCGGCAATCAGGGCTGTGTTGCCAGAGTCGGAGTTCTTCCTCAAGCAAAAAGCGAGGGAGCAGGGCCAGACGAATAGTACAGAGAAGACAAAGACGTTTATTAGGGAGACCGGGCGGATGGTCAAAACGCATTGGCTGCTTTGCATCTATGCGCTGCTCTTTATGACTGGTGCGTATACCATTTGTGAATGTGGGACGCTCCACTTAATTTACTGATAGGATTCAATTTCCTGTCGCACGGTTCCCAAGATTTGTATCCCACGTACCTGCGAGATTCAAAAGGTTTCAGCGATCACAATGCTACCATTGCGACGATTATAGGAAACTGCGTACGTTCATTCCATCCATTACTTATCTACCGAATTTGATTTGGTTTCGAAGGGTGCAATTGCCGGTGGCGCCTTGGCCGGCTTTGTCTCGCAATACATCGGTCGTCGGTTGACCATCATCCTATTTGTCCTCCTCGTCGGCTGCTTCATCCCTCTCTGGATCATTCCCTCCAGTTTCGGAGCCCTTGCTGCAGGAGCCTTTTGCGTCCAATTCGGTGTGCAAGGTGCTTGGGGAGTCGTGCCGATTCAACTGGCCGAGATGTCCCCGCCCGCATTCCGCGCCACATTCCCTGGAGTAGCATATCAGCTCGGTAACATGGTATTGTCTGCTAGTGCTCAAATAGAGGCTACTGGAGGAAACCACCAGCGGACAACCATCACAAAAGCAGACGGCACAACGGAGAACGTTCCCGATTACGCCAAGGTTCAGGGAATACTTATCGGATGTGTTGCCGCATTCTTGATCGTGGTGACGATACTGGGACCTGAAAACCACGGATCGCACTTTGAAAAACACAAGACAGCGTTCGAGGAGGGCGGCGGGGACGATGATGCTGTTGTGGATGACGATGACCGTCACGGGCATGCGGCTCCATCGCAGGTACGGGATTCGGCGAGTATTAACGAGAAATTGTCTGTCCAACAAAAGGAGTCAGTCAATGTTTAACGATGTAACATATTTTATGATTGTTCCGTACTTCACGGGTTGTATTCTGACGAACGCATGGGTTAATCGGTTGTACTGCACATAACGAAATGTTAAGATAATGATCATAATGATTGATACAGTTGGATGAACCCTGTGAAGTACTTCTTCTCAGTAAATGAAGAATCGATAATGGCGTTGTCAACACACCTCCGTTTCGAAGACCCAACCTCTACATTATCACGACCTCGTCTTGACACAATGGACGTATGCCATATATGCGTCCAGATGGTCTGGAAGTTGCCTCAGAGATTCTCCCGCTTTATCCGAATACCTGAGGGAGATCTCAAACGGAAACGAATCCATATGTCGACATAATGCTTTCGTCGACGTTAGACACCGAAATAGCCCACGGAAAATGCATACCTTCATTTCTAATGTGAGACATTGTTCGACTCTCTCACTGGGTATGAACGTTTTCACTTCAATTTTTCTTCAGCAGCTGACGCCATCAACTGGCGCATATGCTCGCCTTAGCGGGTCTCGAGACTGCCAAGCACCTGTCTCTTGCGTTATTACGGCATGGTCCAGGGAGATATTGTATAAAAACAAATTTTTCTTGGCGAATTTGAGCGAATAGAGCATCTTCCTGCCATAAACAGAGAATGGATGATGGTGGTACAGGAGCAACAAACAACCCGGCTCATCCCGGTCGGACTCGAAAAACGTGATTAGGGGGTTTGAAGTCACTGCACCATTACGCTACCGGAACTACGAATGTAATCGCTCTCCCTTTGGTTCTTCATACTGGCAAAGGCTATGTTCTTACATTTTCTATAATGACACCAGTAAGCAATAACCTTTTCTTCTCGTTTCAAAGTGTTGGGATTCTCGGGAGCATTAGAACCAAATCAAGGCTTCTTACACAAAAATGCTATGCATCATGGTTCCAAGCACTTTTAAGGTTTCTCCATCCAATTTTCTTCATGTTTCGTACAAGTTCAATTTATGAATATAAAGAGTTCCTGAGCCATTCAGGGCTGAATCCAGCTGGCAGGGTCATAAAATTTCCTTGTGTTCCACAAGTCAGATGCTGATTCTATTGAACGCAGGTACTCAGCAGACTTATCAATACAAGCCAAATACAAGATTCCTCAGATTAACATACAGTTCTTCTACGAAAACACAGGCCAAGGTCGTCGCGTGAGGTTCTACATAGAAGCACTCGCTGCACCACAAAGCTAAGCGCAGGGTAATCACCTCTTGGCATCCCCGCGAACCAAGCCAAGAGAATTTGTATACGCCAAGAAGGAACTCGGCAATCAAAACACTGGAAGGAAGCATGGCGTACATCAGCATGCGATATTTGCCTGCACAGTCGCATGACTTGATTTTTTCTCAGAGGTTTTATGTGTGCCACAGTTTCATATTCTCGGTCCTGTCTCATGCTTTCGCAACAGCTGCTGATGTATGACGGTAGAGAATCAATATTTAGACCTCCCATTTGGAACAGGCCACGATAATTATTTCCTGCTAATCCAAGTTGGCTTATCCATCTGTTCCCTTGAAAACAATTGTGAGGCTCTACACATATAGTCCTCGACCAAAAGCTCCACATTCAAGATGCTCAAAAGCCTAATACGTCTTGACGTTCACTCTGTCAGAAGACTGATACATAATGAAATATAGGTAAGCCCCGAGCAAGATATACGTCCCTATCATAATACAACGTAGCATGCAGCTTGCAGCCAGTGTTGGCAACATTTGATATGTTCATCTTTGAAAAGGTCCGTTCTTGTCCTGACAGGAATTTGACAGATGCACGCACATATTCACCGTCTCTTGCAGGGTAGAAAGAGCAGCTACGATCAGACGAATCCACCCACAGAAGTTTGCCAAGTGGGCTTGTTTGTCATTCATGATTTTAACTCATGTGAACCCGCAAGCCTTCCGAATGTGACCGGATCTCAACATTAGTATTCTTAAGTCAGCTAATTTCAGGCAGGGTGAATTCTGTGGTAGCCCATCTGTGGAGCAAATTCACCTGTGTACACTTGCATCTGCGGTAATACACATGTATGGCAAGCAAGACTGGTACACTCATTGATCGACAGGTGGTGCCTTAGAACCCCTGGTACCCCATTACTTCCATTTATGGAAATTTCGATAATGCAATATCTTTCTGCCCACTAACACTTTTACTTAATAATATTTTATATGCTGAAATAATTTACAAAAACCTTAACAACATTTATATAATAGTTCTTTTGACTCAAACAAAATACTGCGGCACGCTCATCATAATTGGCACCCATGCACGCATATTAGCACGCTCCGCACGCTCGTGATCACGCACAATTCACCGTGCCCACGTGTATCTACACAGGCCGCTGTAGGCGATCAGAGGCGATGCAGGAATGTAAATAGATCAGGTACGAGACAACGAGGGAGACATAGGACCCCTGATAATGCTATCCGATGATTGATCCCAAAGTGCCAAAATTTTTGAGTCTGTGTCCGGACCAAAAAGGGTCTGGTGTCCGGACTTCGGCGCACCCCTTAAGGCCCTCGGAGGCCATTTGTCCGGACTTTAGATCAGGCCTTTTTGAAAAGTCTATAAAAATTTTATGAATGTAGAGCTGAAGGGTTCGAACCCTCAACCGCACATTCGGAACTACCGGACCGACAAACCGACGCTAATTACACGTGGCGGGCGCAGCTGGGCAAGGGGAAAGGCACGCGCTGGGGAGGTTATAGAAGGCGCAGTGGACGATCAAGGTTCGCAGGGGATAGTGGAACGGAGCTCTAAAAATAATAAGCCGTAGACAAGCTGTGGGCAGGAAACCTGGTACCACCGAAAGAACACGCCCCGGCAGCACGAGCTGTAGGTTACATATATGTCAGAAGAGGGAAATGAAATCAGTGTGGGTGTCGGCTAAAGTGAGAGGGATTTTAACACAAAAGTCATTGCCGAAAGTGCTATATCAAGTTCCCATCGTAGAGTTGCGCCTGAAAGACTGTTAGTAAGAAGTGGATTGCCGTATGTACTATTATTCTCAGTGTGGCATGCCATGATGTCGACCGAAAAAGGGCTTGGACCGTCCGCAAGCCGTGTCTTCGCCCCGATGATGAGGACACGATCAAGATCAAATGATCCGAGTCGGAGCTAGTTCACGTTACATACAAATGGAAGAGATCGAGTTCAAGGGCAGGAAGTGAGAATACAGGGAGCGCTGCAGAATGAAGTGGGGGCATGCCGTAACAAAGATACCGGCGAGCCAAAAGAAGCGATACGAGGCAACGGAAACAAGCGAGGCATGATGTCCGTGGCATTTTCTATGCGACTCGACTGTCATTTCCCCCCATTACGACTCTAGATTCGTCGGGACGGTCATGGGATTCTATGCTCGCTAGTCCTGATAGCAATCTGAGATTTATCTCATCACCCAAGTACACAACCCTATCCTTCAAGTGAAACTGTGGGACGGCGATCTGTTCGTCAGCAACGTGAAGGGTTCTGGTGATAAAGAGATGATGAGGGCGGGTATTGGGGTAGAGTTTTGACGCGTCGAAGGAACAAAATTTCAAGAAAGATCACGAGGAGAGAGGCACGGAAATGTGTACCAGTTTGAAGTTCATTCAAACGAGGCCTTAGGGTGAACGAAGTCCTCTTTCTCAGATGTCCACGATGACTTACATTTTTCTCTAGAAAATGCCCAAAGTATATTCCTCCTCGGGACCTCGTACCATACCGAAGTCTACCAACGACAGTGGGACAAAGGGCTTCTACGGGTCCCTTCGGTAAGCGGTTGTTCAACTATGCTTGGGTATAATAATTCTCACCGAATATCTCGAGGTCTGTTTAGCAAAATATATTACGATGTTGTCCCGTGGCGAAGTATTTGGGTTGTCGATAAGACTGAGAAGGGTGCGAATAATATTTTGGCGATTAGGGATGACGACATCCCATCCTGTGCTACGTTGCTTCGCGAAGCTGTAGGGGGCATATTCGCCTCAACAGTTTTTCAATGTTTACATCCAAATATAGTGCCAGTATACCAGACGAAGTGCAATGAAACGATGTAACGCTGATCTTCCCTCTGTCTGCACTGGGGCACGGATTCAAGTCCTCAGCGCGATTAGACATATCAAAACTTGTTGAAAAAAGTTCGGGGCTTATGATTTTACGATAGATGGGCGACGGGAGGACGAAAAGGACTCAGAGAACCTACGATAGTCAATGACACCGCTCGAGTTTAAACCTCTTGGCAAGAGACATAAATCCCACGGTGTGATTAGCCCGGACTATTTTTAAGTGCATGCCGGTTCGGACTATTTTTAAGCGCGTGCCTCTTTGTCTTATTCTGAGTACTTTAAGCGCGCGCCTCTGTCCGGTTTTCATTAAGTTTAAATGCACGCCTGGTTTTTGGGACCGGAAATTGGAAACGCAAGGATCTTCTCCCGTCACTTAAATCCATGTATTTAACAAGATGCTAGTGATAACCATTGACCCCACATGTCTCGTCGCTCTTCAAGTGAGAACCTGTCCCCCTCCTTGCGAACTTCAGATGGAAGATCAGCAGTGGGTCATTTCATTGCATGTGATCTGATATGCCGCCGCTAATTAAAATTGGACTAGATATTAGACACAACGACAAAAGTTGTGGTGTTGTCGGAGGAAATCTCCGAACTGGAGCCTGTCGAAAAAATGCTTGCAGCACTGTACGAGATGACGGGAGCTATCGACTCAGTGGCTGTTCTTCGCGTAACGAAAACTAGGGCATCGCAGCACGAACGGGTCTGGGTCGTACTTGAGATATTGTTGCACCGCCTATACGAACTTCGCTGTGAGCGTGCAACTTTGCAGAAACAACTTCAACCCTACATGGTGCCAACTTCTACCAGCACTATATCATCTCAACGTGTGAGTTCCGTATGTTGTCTTTCTCCCGATGCTGACGAACTGCGAGTAGCCCAGGAAGCGCGTTGATGGCTCACGCTTCTGGGCTGTTATCATCGGTATCGACGCATACTCCACGGCGACCGGGTTACACGGGTGCGTGTCGGACGCGTTAATGATGCACGATTATCTGCAAAAGGAACTTGGCGTCCCTGAAGACCATCTCCAGCTCCTTCTTGGTCGGAAGAAGCACAATGCCGATGCCATTTCTTCCCTCAGGAACTACTTTGGTAGCTTCTTCGGTCTCCTGAACGTCTCACCTTGCGACGTCATCCCAACCCGCAAAAACATTATTCGCACCATTCTCAGCCTTATCGACAACCCAAGTATTTTGCCAGGGGACAACATCATCATATTTTTTGCTGGACATCGCTCGAAGTATTATGCGAAGGGATATTGGAACCCAGAGGGGTTACTGACAGGACCCATAGAAGCGCTTTGTCCCATCGATCGCGATGAGCATGATGGCAATGGCAGGCGCATTCCCGATATCAGCGACCGAGAAATCAACATCATTTTATCGGAACTTTCACGCGCCAAGGGTTCCCATATCACCCTCATTCTCGACTGTTGCCACTCTGGTGGTGCTTCCCGCGATGTGACACAGCCACTGGGGGTTCGCACAATCGATCCACTCCCTCGTGCAAGTTTTATGGCAATGCTACGCGCCGCGGATGAGAACTTGAGTCGATTCCCTGGTCACCGATCCGTTTTCGAAGACGATTGGAGCTACGATGATAGGTCGCATGTGCTTCTCGCAGCATGCCGCGAGTACCAGTTTGCGAAGGAGATTCCAGGAGAGACGGGATACAATGGGTTCTTCACAACGTTTCTCCTTCGGACGCTGAGATCTGACCGTTTGGCGGAGGATACAACGTATGTCGATCTCATTGACGCTTTCGACAAAGCGTTGGTGACGTCTGATGGTTTGGCTCGGGATTCAGAGGATAATGGATCTCGTGCTCGTTCTGGCCAATTTCTTGTACAGGAACCGGTTGCTGTAGGAGGGCACAAGGATTCGAAGTTGTGGTACCAAGATTAGTTAGATATATTGTCGTTATAGGAACATCGGACTTGTTGACATTGCGCACGTATAGATAGAGCTGCAATGTTTATTCACTATGGGCTATTCTTGGATATTCATACATTTTTCTGGCGTTCAGCGATCTGTGTGCTGTATGTCAATGTACGAAAAAGAAATAAAGCAGATAAAAGCACACAATCAGCTCCCGTCCCACCGCGCAGTGTAAGCGCATGAAATTGGGTCATTCCTAGATATGTTTCCGTCGCTTGCCATATCTTCTTTACGCACCCTATCTTCGTCGTCTTCGTCAGTGGCGGTGGTGGTGGTGGCTGATCAAGAGGCCATGTTATCAGATTCGATCCACTCAGGTAGTCCGGCCGACTGCCCGTGTCCCCAGGCCGACGGAAATGAGTCCTAGCATTGCTAAACTTTCGTAGAGTATTGAAGACCATTTTTGACGTCCATAGCACCCAGTTTCGGATACTCATGCTCCTGACCTCTCACTCACGAAAATAAAAGCAAGTCCAGTAGTAGATCTTGTTTGCTGAGTGAGTAACGAACAACTTCTCCAAGTATCAAAAGTGCTGCCAACTGAAAATTAGTAACGGAGCGCTAGACGCATCTACATGTACACACGTTCCATGATGATGAAGTTCTGAAAATACTTAAAATGTATCATTACTAATTTTCATACTACAGCTTTGAATACTTGTGCTTTCCAGCAGAATGGGAGTCCACTGATTAGATTTGTCAAAAATAGCATCGAGATCAATAGATGTGGCGTCCTCGGCCAAAGTGCCAGACCTAAGGTTCTCGATGAGAGATCCGGCGAAGAACCCATGGAACCCCATATCCCCTGGAATCTCCATCACAAACTGATACTCGCGGCATGCTTCGAGAATGACACGGGGGCTGACTTAGCTGGCACAATCTTCTCAAACGACGGACCAGTGACCAGAGAATCAACTCAAGTTCACATCCGTCGCACATAGCAAGTCCACAAAACTTACACGAGAGAGTGGACCAACTTCCTGAGTGTTTGTCGAAGATTGTTGTTATAAGGGTGTCGACATTATTTGCCGATAATCATATTAGCAGAACCCTTATAAGCTTAAAGGCAAGGACCGACCGAGTTGAAATATTTCTTTGCGGAATATACAATCAATCTGGCATTTTTACTTGCCACCATGCACTTAATGTGGAGAATCTTTCCTGTCACTTCAGAATGCAATACAAGCCACGAGAAACAGATGATAGTGAGGTATTTATGATTTCCAAATACGTCCAGTTGTTCAACAAATATGGTCGTCGGGTGTTGTAGGATTCGAACCCGTGACACGAGAATCAAACTGTAATCACCATCCAGTCGAAATGTAGAGATAATTCCTCATTGTAAGAGACCTGTTGTATCCCTGGGGCTTAAATGATGGAAACGTACTAGTCATCTTTGCGGAGGAGTTCAAGGGCACAGAAACAGTGCCACGCCAGAAATGAACCTAATTCATACTGCGGAAATTTAACGTAACAGTATCAAAGATAGATACGCATTACAGGTCCTAATACCCAAAACTTTCAGTTCGAATAGTCCCTCTCTCAACACCAGCCTCGACCAGCCCTTCAACGATGCTACCACGGTACACCTCCAGCCCACAAACGAACACGTCCTGCCCCACTTAGTCCACCTTATGATCAACAATATACCCACAAGTCACACACCCTCGATGCGCCGTGACGTTCTCCCTGTCCGGAACGGCTTCATCGCTAAACACACGTATCACGAGCTTCTCACTGGCAGCCGCCTTCGAAATCAGAGGGAGCAACACCGTCACGGGCTCTCTCGTGGACAGCACCAGCATGATATCCCATCCGCCCCCGCTGATGCCACCGAACATACCCAGGAACGGCGTCACACCAATCCTACCAGCGAACAAAGCCAACCGTTTAGTATTACCCTGACGGACAGTGAAACATCCAGTAATGCCCGCGATGGGTATCGCCAACGACAACGGGGACGTATCAGCCATCAGCCAGCAGCGAGGGCTGAACTTGCGCAATTTTACGAGCGGCCCCACTAAGTTTCTCACGGATGGTAAGTGAGAATGTCTTAGTCGGCGCTAGATGGGAAGACGATACCGTCCACGTGCGGATACGGGCGTCATTGGTTGGGTTACGAGGTGCCATATGATGGTACCCTGGGTGTCCTATGAATCCGGAAAGGTCGAAAATGATGGCTTGGTCTGGGATGATGTCTAGTTCGATGGAGGATTCCTATGTAAATGTGGCGATGACCGGGCTGTGGAGGATGATGCTTCTGAGGGTGGCCGCTGACGAAGAAGCGTCGTCGAAGCGGAATACAGGTGTTGATTCTTCGGCAAGATATCGTACAGGCGGACTGTATGGGCTACGTTCGACAGTTGTCCCTGGGAGTTGCCGAACAGGAAGAGCATCCCTTACTAATATATATCCCGTTACATAGATGGTAGTCAGTCGGTCTTGTAGGAATATAATTTTGTTCGCCTCTGGTCCAATGCAATTCTGGGCTCGGCCGGTCACGTAAAGGATATCTCCCGTCACGAAAGAGACGAGAGTAAGAGAGCCGAGTGGGGTAGCTTCGACGTTTCCAAGAGTCGTCATAATACGGTTGCCTGAAAAATCTGGGAGTACGAGGGTCCGTTTGTCTGAAGGTCGGACGCGAATGAACCCAGGCCGTCCACCACGGATGTTCATGCCAACGTGGGATGGGTACAGACTAGCGTCTTCTTTGGCTGCAACATATGAGGTCCCGAAAAAGGTCGCATAGCATGATTGAATGAAAGAAATGACAGAGTCTGGAAGTTCATCGCTATCTGAGAGGTGGCGTTCGTCGAAAACTGTGGTGGGTAGGCCTTGGTATGGCAAGAGCTCTCGAAGAGGTACATACTTTGGGCAGTTTCTGGAGATAAAATGTAAGTCTGCCGTCGTCATCTGAGAAAAAGAACCTTACCCTATGGTCCCGTTTATATGAACTTCAAATTAGCACCCATCTCCGTACCCTTTCTTCTCGTCATCCTGTCTGCAAATTTATTCCTTCGACGTGTTGGAAACTCTACCCCAATACCCGTCATCAGCATGTCTTCATTGCCAGAATCCTTCATATTGCTGACGAACGGATCGCCGTCCCACACTTTGACATTGCAGAATAGGGTTGTGTACTTGGGTGACGAGATAAATCCCGGATTGCTGTCAGGACCAGCGAGGATAAAACCCCACGTCTGTCCCGATGAATCTAGAGTTGTGATGGAGAAAGATTGTAGTCGAGTCACGTAGAAAATGCCCTGCTCAGGGGGTAGATCGCCTTCTGCTGGGGTATTCAACCAATTCAGAGAGTGGTCCTTATCAATGCCCACTTTTTGGCGTATCGCCCGTTCGCCCGTTCGCCAGGATGCCAGCCGTAGAACGCCATGTCTGCAAAGAGGAGATGAGCACAATTCTTGGGCTCTTCAGCCTCTATGCATTTCTCGCTCGGCATGATGTCATCAAATTGGATGAGCACGGGTTAATGAACACACATGAACATCCGATCCCGTCGAGGTCACCTATCAGAGGATGGAAGGAACAGTAGCAATAAATTCAACTTCCTCATCCCTTGACGGTTCGGTCTCCCATCGCCATAACTGTACAGGTTGATCAGGCATTACGGGATTAGTATGATGGCGCGACATGCCCTCACAAAGAAGATCGCTGCAATACATTGACGACACCACCATGACGAAAGGCGCCAATGTTCCTTGCATATCCCTCTTGTCAGGATGATCGTCAGACTCTATGGCGCTGACGACAGGGAGGTAGCCAGATGAGCTGACGTCTCAGCTAACGGCGTAACGAGAATGAGGATGCAGGTCGAAGAACGGTCTAAGTGCAGCCTTCGCTCACCAACCAACTCTTGCCGCCTGCTTGACTTGATCGCAGTACTGATTTGGTGTCAACAGAGTACAGAAAGTGTAGCAAGAACATACTAAGACGCCAAATTTTACGCAGCAGACCACTGCTGCAACGATCCTCGTCCTGACAACATTTTGAAAGGTTCACTGGCCCTCCCCCCAGGAGGCTCAAGGTGTAGTCGCTGCCGAGATAACCGCGAAAACAAGTTGGCACCGGGAGATACAAAATCGCCACGGCTGAAATCGCATAAGTCCGATCTTGGCGATGTTCAAATTAGCGAGAAAAAAGAGACAAGTATGGTCGATGCTACCTGATATGTGGATCGTTGGAATAGACGTCGCGACATTTGATATCACGGAATAATTGGGGGATAACGCTAGCTTGAAGCATCGACTGAAGGGTCGTCTCCCAATTTACATACAATCAGCCCACGTCGCGCCACGCATTGTAAACGAATTGAATTTCGCCAATGTAAGTATGCCGTCCCTGCGATATCCTCTTCAAGGGCACCGTCGTTGTCAGTGGTAGGAGTGGTGGTGGTTGATCATTAAGAGGCCACGTCATCACCGGACTGGATCCGATTTTGGCAGTTCACACAGCAGGGCCGCCTTCCCGCCATCTCGAGGACATTGGAATGTTGAGGCGAATACCTCAAGGTGCCGAGTAAGCTTAGGATCCTCGTCACTTTTGTTTCATTTTCTGTTACGATAATAATACTCTGAATGCAGGTGAAATAACTACTGCTGCAAACTTCTCGTAAGTGAAATTCCAGAGGACCGACTCCCCTTTCAGAGCTCAAGGCTCAAAGGGTGAGAGGGAAGAGCTGAGAAGTGACATTGGCGATGCTTGATGGTACTATTATATTGTGAGTCATTTATCGCCATCGGAGAGCTCGGGCACCGGGCCTTTCCCGGTAAAACCAATTTGAATTCAAATTATTTCAATTCAGTAATTAGCCGGGCTTCGAATTCTGGGGTTTCTTTTGTAGAATTTGTTCGGGAGTGTAGTACTCGTGTCCAGCAACGCATTCAAAAAGTAAGACTTCCACATTCGAAGATGCACCATCTTGCTGACTGTCAGTGACATCTCTCTCGAAAATGATGAGCTGTGTTGAAAAACATCATAGTCAGAAGGCAGATAACCCTCTACAGTATCATGATGTAACTGCCACCGGTTATAAGCATACCCATCCGTTGGTTTTCGCAAGTTCTCCCAGGGACTGACTAGGCTGTCCAGGCTAGTTATGGAATGAAATTGATTTCACCATGACATTCCATAGTACACCGGTACAGGACTGTATTTGCACCAGGCAGAAGGAGGAAATGACTGACGAGGACGTTTCAAATGATGTAGAAGGAAAGCCGGGCGGTGGTGATCGGAGATCGCCGACTTCCACATTAAGAGACCTCATCTAGTTACCAGAGGATCGGTTCACAAGTCAACTCTATACTTTCCACATTGGTCTTCTTTCTCTTTCAAATAAAAAATGCATGGTAGCAATGGCTCCAACTGTCAGTAAAGATGAGATAGACACATTTGCGAGCGTGAGCCAACATCCCCACGAGTTTGTCCTAAGTGGGATATGAAAATCAAATTCAAGTAGTTTGTGGGCAATGAATCTGTCCAAGTGTGATTCTCCAATTAGGTTGAACTACCTGGACACTTGGTCAAAACTGATGCCACACACTATATTTCAATGATGTTTTGTGGGATATTCCTTCAACACACCTTGATTGCCTATAGAAGGAGGCATTGAGTCACGAAGTGTAGAATTTGCTTGTCTTGTTGCTATCTTGATCACCAAAATACAATGCAAATCACCTAATGATTTGCAGATTTAGATTGCCTTCAAAGATATGGGTATGGGTGGAAGAGACCATCCAGTTGTTCATTTACAATGGCTGAAGGGACTGACCTTATTCTGCAAGAGGAGTCTTGATTGAGGTAAAAGATGGAAGTTCATGGACAAAATTGGAGAAGCCAACAGATGGAAGACTAGGCTTGGAACTCTGGTCAGGAACTTCTGCTCACTCTGGCAGTTATCCAATACAGCAGATCAGGCTGAGAGAAAAATGTGCTCACCTATTTGTGCATAGCGCTCACCCATTTGCACTCAATCGAATGCTAGCACTCCCAAAGTGAGTGCAAATGGGTAAGTGCAATGGTGAGGGCTAGTAATTACCATGTGTAGTGCTCATTGTTTGAAATAAAAGATGTCATTTGTGCTTGTGTGACCTCATGTTACACAAGGTCCAAGCTCCCCAGGGAAGAGCCCATGGACATCCCCAATGGACATTTAAACTGGTCGACAACAAACCACCACAATGACTGACATCAGCTTTTCCCTCTTCTTCTTATACTCCCATCATCTATGCACCACATCAACAGCCACATGGTGCCTACCCTATCTTCGAGGGAGCGACAATGATGCAGGGTTGGGATGGCTTAAGGATGGCCTAAGGAGGACTTAGGGATATCCAGTATGTATGCTATGCTATCTTATCCATCCATCCATTTAATTCTCATGTCCTCCACTAGAATTTTCTTACCCATAGTGCCTAGTCAATGATGAGCGCTCACAATGCAGCTAATGAATATGATATTTTTCACAGTGAGTGCTAATGGTAAGGCAAAGAGCACTAATGATGAGCCAATCAAGCATTGATGATGGTTCCTGAGAGCATGAATGAGCCCTTGAGTGCAAATGAGTGAGCACATTTTTCTCTGTGCCTGTTCCCAGGCATGTATCAAAATATCAGACCACATGCCAATGCTGAAAATGTCAGATGTCCACTGACGATGATGATGTGTCGGTAACTGACCATTTGACTCCCCTTGGATATTATTATTCTGCACTGAATATCTTGAGCCATGTCCAGCAAAAGATATGAAGATGTCGTCCCCTGGCAAAATATTTGGGTTGTCGATGAGATTAAGAAAGGTGTGAATGATGTTTTCACGACTAGGGATGATGTCAGTGAGGCCCTTTTCATGGACAGAGGAGGTGGCGAAGCTTGCCAAAGAAGTATGGTGGAGGACCTGGAAGGACTGGCATTGGTATTGTGCTTTTTCCAATCAATAAGGAGCTGACAATCTTTAGGGATGGCAAGTCAGGGCAAGTCCCCTTCCAGAGATCTTCCCATCATTGATGCATACAGGATGCATGTGTGCAATCAGGTGACTGGCACATTGATACTGATGATAAAACTTCAGTGCTGTAGTTTTCGTTTCCTGAGAAACTTCCACTGAGTAACAGCTTTTTGGTAGTTGTAGCCTTCTATCACAGCATTTGGCCTAGTTAGTCCCACAATCCAGCTCCTAAGTGATCAGCTTGATTGGAAGCAGTCGGCCATAGGTGAACATGACATACCTGCTTATCTTCTCTGAGTCTCTGAAGTTGTGAAGGGTAGATGTTGGGAGTACAGATTCTCAGTGTGACGAGACATGTTAGAACTTGTTGGGTGAAATTTAATGTCAATAGTTATGACTAGCATATTGTTAAATACATGAATGTGAACAGGGAAAGGGAGCTGATAGATGTCCTGCCAAATGGAGAGTTGCATGGGGTTTATATTGAAACAGACACAGCTATATCCATGAACATGACTCCTCGGGTTGGGTGTTGAGTATTGATTGATTCCAAGTCTATTAGAATAAGTCATCAGGTGGTGGCAGGAGACTGGGGCTATTTCCAGTCCTAGGATGTTGGTAGGATGACATAATGAAAACAGCAAAACAAATGATTGTGATGTGCCCTCACACAAACACCCCTCCAAGGTATGGATCCAAGTTCAAGAATATAGGAAGCATACAATTGGATATGCAAACATTGGACCTTGACATTTAAGGAAATTGTAAAGAATAATAGGAAGTTCGATCTGACCTGCATCTGACATTCTTGAATAGGCCACATTTTTTTTTGGTTCACATGTATGTATTTAACAAGATGCTAATCATAACCATTGACCCCAACTTTCCCCCAACAAGCTCTCACATGTCTCATTGCTCTTCCAGTGAGAACCTGTCCCCCTCCTCACAAACTTCAGATGGAAAACCAGCAGTACATCATTTCATTGCACGTCATCTGATATGCCACTGCTAATTAAAATTGGACTAGATATTAGACACAATGACAGAAGTTGGGGAAATCGACTGACTAGAGCATCTTGAAAAAAAGCTTGCAGTGCAGTATGGGATGACAGAAGCTATCGACTCAGTGGCTGTTTTTCGCAAAATGGAAACTAGAGCATCACAGCACAAAGGGGCCTGGGTTGAGTCTTTGAGAGCATTGTGCCTCCTATATGAACTTCGCTGTGAGTGTGCAATTTTGCAGAAACAACTTGACCCCTACATGGTGCACATTTCTATCAGCACTATACCATCTCAACGTGTGAGTTCCATATGTTGTATCTTTTCTCCTGATGCTGATGAATTTCGAGTAGACCAGGAAGCATGTTGATAGCTCACGCTTCTGGGCTGTTATCATTGGTATCGACACATACTCCAAGGCGCCTGAGTTACACAGGTGCATGTTGGACGTGTTAATGATCCAAGATTATCTGCAAAAGGAACTTGGCATCCCTGAAGACCATATCCAGCTCCTTCTTGGTCGAAAGAAGCACGATGCTGACATCATCCCAACCCACAAAAACATTATTCGCACCATTCTCAGCCTTATTGACAACCCAAATATTTTGCCAGGGGACAACATCGTCATATTTTTTGATGGACATGGCTCAAAGTATTATGTGAAGGGATATTGGAACCCAGAGGGGTTACCGACAGGACCCATAGAAGCACTTTGTCCCATCGATTGCGATGAGCTTGATAGCAATGGCAAGCACATTCCCGATATCAGTGACCGAGAAATCAACATCATTTTATCAGAACTTTCACATGCAAAGGGTTCCCATATCACCCTCATTCTCGACTGTTGCCACTCTGGTGGTGCTTCCCGCAATGTGACACAGCCACTGGGGGTTTGCACAATTGATGCACTCCCTCATGCAAGTTTTATGGAAATGCTATGTGCTGCAGATGAGAACTTGAGTCAATTCCCTGGTCACTGATCCATCTTTGAAGACAATTGGAGTTATGATGATAGCTCACATGTGCTTCTTGCAGCATGCCACAAGTACCAGTTTGTGAAGGAGATACCAGGAGAGACAGGATACATTGGATTCTTCACAATGTCTCTTGTTGAGATGCTGACATCTGACTGTTTGGCGGAGGGTGCAACATATGTTGATCTCATTGGTGCTTTTGACAAAGTGTTGGTGACATCTGATCGTTTGGCTCAGGATTCAGAGGATAATGGATCTTGTGCTGGTTCTGGCCAGTTGCTTGTACAGGAACCGGTTGCTGTAGGAAGGCACAAGGATTCAAAGTTGTGGTACCAATATTAGTCAGATATGTTGTCATTATAGGAACACCAGGACTTGTTGACATTGTGCATGTAGACAGAGCTGCAATGTTTATTCATTATGGGCTGTTCTTGGATATTCATACATTTTTCTGGCATTCAGCGATCTGTGTGCTGTATGTCAATGTAAGAAAAAGAAATAAAAGCAGATAAAAGCACACAATCAGCTCCCATCCCACTGCACAGTGTAAGCGCATGAAATTGGGTCATTCCCAGATATGTTTCTGTTGCTTGCCATATCTTCTTTATGCACCCTATCTTTGTCATTGTCATCAGTGGCAGTGGTGGTGGTTGATCAAGAGGCCATGTTATCAGATTCGACCCACTCAGCTAGTCTGGCTGACTTCCCATGTACCCAGGCAGATGGAAATGAACCCCAGCATTGCTAAACCTGTGTAGAGTATTGAAGACCATTTTTTGATGTCCATGGTGCCCAGTTTTGGATACTCATGGTCCTGACCTCTCACTCAGGGATCTAAAAGCAAGTCCAGTAGTAGATCTTGTTTGCTGAGTAAGTAGCGAACAACTTCTCAAAGTATTAAAAATATTGCCAACTAAAAATTAGTAATGTGGTGCTAGACGCATCTACATGTACACACGTTCTATGATAATGAAGTTCTGAAAATGCCTGAAAATACATCATTACTAATTTTCATACCACAGCTTTGAATACTTGTGCTTTCCAGCAGAATGGGAGTCTGCTGACTAGATTTGTCAAAAACAGTATCGAGATCAATAGATGTGGTGTCCTCGGCCAAAGTGCCAGACCTAAAATTCTCAATGAGAGATCCGGCAAAGAACCTATGGAACCCCGTACCCCCTGGAATATCCATCACAAACTGATACTCGTGACATGCTTTGAGAGCAACATACAGGTTGACTTGGCTGGCACAATCCTCTCAAATGACGGACCAGTGACCAGAGAATCAACTCAAGTTCACATCCATCGCACATAGCAAGTCCACAAAACTTACATGAGGGAGTGGACCAAGCCTGAGTGTTTGTCGAAGATTGTTATAAGGACATCAAGATTATTTGCCAACAATCATATTGGCAGAACCCTCTTTATAAGCTCAGAATGCAATACAAGCCATGAGAAACAGATGATAGTGAGTTATTCATGATTTCCAAACACATCCAGTTGTTCAACAAATATGGTTGCTGGGTGTTGTAGGATTCAAAGCCACGACATGAGAATCAAAATAGTTGTAATCACCATCCAGTTGAAATATAGAGATAATTCCTCTTTGTAGGAGACATGTTGTATCTCTGGGGCTTAAATGATGGAAACATACTAGTCATCTTTGCAGAGGAGTTCAAGGGCACAGAAATAGTGCCACACCAGAAATGAACCTAATTCATACTGTGGAAATTTAATGTAACAGTATCAAAGATAGATATGCATTACAGGTCCTAATACCCAAAACTTTCAGTTCAAATAGTCCCTCTCTCAATACCAGCCTTGGCCTGCCTTTGAATGAAGCTGCCATGGTATGCCTCTGGTCCACAAACAAACACATCCCACCCCACCCAATCTTTCTTATGATCAACAATATACCCACAAGTCACATGCCCTTGATGTGCCATGACATTCTCCCTGTCTGGAACGGCTTCATTGCTAAAGACATGTATCACAGGTTTTGGGTTTCCCACTGGCAGCCACCTTCACAATTAGAGGGAACAGCACCATTAGCTCTCTTGTAGACAGCACCAGCATGACATCCCATCTGCCCTGCTGATGCCACTGAGCATACTCAGGAATGGTGTCACACCAATCCCACCAGTGAACAACACCAACTGCTTAGTAGCACTCCGATGGACAATGAAGTCTCGAGTGATGGTATCATCAATGGCAATGGGGATGTATCCACCAACAACAAGAGTTGAACTTGTGCAATTTTATGAGCGAGAGCAAACAAAGCTCCTGTAGCTGCACCACCAGGTTTCTCATGGATGGTAAGCGAGAATGTTTTAGTCAGCACTAGGTGATGAGCCTCAGGGCTCTGTACACTCCAATTTTGCAGATTTATCCCTTTAGCGGACTTTCAGCAAACCAATCATTCCACACAAGCCCATATATACTTTATAGGGCTTTTCCAACACTTTCCCGACACCAATACCTCAGCAATACCCTGACAACTCCAATTTTGACCTAAAGCCATGGATTTAGTGCTGCCATTACCAGAATAGGACCTAGAGTGCATTGCCAACATCTCCGGCATTGCCACCTCAAAGCACACAGGTGCAGCCATGTGAGCGGAGCTTCTCAACATTGATCCGGTGATCATAGGGGCTTCATCACAGCAATTTGATGATTTCTGCAGCATGAGCACCCTTTGGTGACTTCGGAATTAATTGGTTATTGCTGTATAACCATGAGACATTAACGCACATGATACTTTGGCAGTACTCAGTCATTTCTGATGAGTATTCTCAACTCCGACACTATAAATAAGGCATAATCTAATGCCAGAACTATGAAAATCAAAGACGCAGATACAAATAAGACAATGCACAAGACCTGCTGTATAGTCAGAAGGTCAGAAACACATATGCTAACACATAGCCCTTCAGATATACCACAAGGATGCCATTTATTTATATCTTACTATATAAACACGGTAATTTCATACTGTACACTAGTTACTCTCTCTATTCTGTTTCCCCACATACACACATCAACTCGTTTACCTCAGTAACTCACCCAGCTTCGACAATACTGATAGTACACGTTTAATAGCAATTTCATTCACCACAAAGCCAAGCTTGACATAGTTAAAGCCAAGATGCTTCACCACCATCCATCAACTTAAAACCTTGACTCTCATCATTGTTTTACTTCATTACTAGCATTTGCTCAGTGTTAGTAAGTGATAACCATGCAGTACTCACCTCTTTTAGTTTTATAGGAAAGAATTAGCTTCAATTTCACAAGATCAGATTAGTTTTAACAGTTTTCATTTTCACAAGACATTAGCAAACCCATTTGGGTGTCAAGAGCAGATGAATAGTATTGGATAGTTATAGGGCAGCTCTATTGCGAGCATTGCAAGGATAGGTTTTGAACAGATTTAGTATTGACAGATTGACAGATATAGGGCAGCTCTATTGTGAGCTTCACAGGAAATAGTATTGACCAGTTATAGGAATCGATTTGACAAGAGATAGGACCAGACAAAGGAAACAAAGTATAGTTTTGACAGAGATTGACAGTTTATAGGAATTAGGGCAAACAGAATCGTCACAGATAAAGCCGAGACATAAACAGATAAAGCCGAGGAGACCAGAAATAAAGATGAGACCCACTATTGCACCGCCATAGCCACAGAAACATCGGCACAGACCCCTACCGAGACGATTAGGAGCTCATTTAATATTGACATAATACCGACCGACGTTTTACACATCCCAGTTTCTTTCCCATCCAGTTTCCCAGTTTTACAACACACACCAGACCAGATAACAGAGACCAAAGGCAACTCAGAGCATCGGAATCTGTAGTAACTTCTCATGAGACTAGAGAGAAGTCCCCCCCCAAAGATGACAAGCCAGTCAATGTAGGACAGCCTGATTCATCCAGTACTGAATACGTATAGTGTTTTGTCAGTGGAATCGACACGAGTATGGAGGTACTCAGAAAGCTCATGCACAAACAAACAACACACCCGAGGAGTGGCTTACGAACAAAACTAGTTGTTCTGTAATACCGACACAAAGCCGAGACACCACTATTTCCATTTTGGTTCTTCGCACTGCGATATTCCAGAAGTATCTGACAACTATTCACCAGTTTACATTCGGAGACCACTAAACCATCTGACCACCTCATCAACAATACCATCCATGTGCAGATATGATCATCATTTATGGAGGTTGGGTTATGAGGTGCCATATGCTGATACCCTGGGTGTCCTATGAAACTGGAAAGATCAAGGATGATGGCTTGGCCTGGGATGATCTCTAGTTCGATGGATGATTTCCATGTAAACATAGTGATAGTTGAGCTGTGGACGACAGTGCTTGTGAGGGTGGCTGCTGCTGAGGAGGCATTGTCGAAGTGGAGTACAGGTGCTGATTCTTCGGCAAGATATCATACATGTGGACTGTATGGACTATGTTTGACAGTTGTTGATGGGGTACAACCCATTCTGAGCTTGGATTCCTTCATTTTAGTAGTTTTTAGGAGTTATTAGCCAGATTTAGTAGTTTCAGATAGTATTTAGTCTGAGTTTTGTAGTAGATTACATCAGCAATCCACCCTTGACTCATACCACCACCTCTACCTAAAGAACTTGCAGAACGAGGACTCCCTATGGAGCAACAGGAGGTCCTCATTCACAACATCATCTCTGGGCATTGCTGAATAGGAAGACTATCCCTTACAAATGCATATCCCATTATGTAGATAGTAGTCAGTTGGTCTTGCAGGAACACAATTTTGTGTGCCTCTGGTCCAATGCAATTCTGGGCTAGGCCAGTCACGTAAAGGGTATCTCCCATCATGAAAGAGCCAAGAGTAAGAGAAGCAAGTGGGGTAGCTTCAATGTTTCCAAGAGAGATCATAATACAGTTGCCTGAAAAATCTGGGAGGATGAGGGTCTGTTTGTATGAAGGTCAGATGGGACTGAACCCAGGCTGTCTACCACAGATGTTCATACCAACATGGGATGGGTATAGACTAGTGTCTTCTTTGGCTGCAACATATGAGGTCCGAAAAAGGGTCATATTGCATGATTGAAGGAAAGAAATGACAAAGTCCAGAAGTTTATTGCTGTCTGAAACATGGCGGCATTCATCAAAAATTGTTGTTGGTAGACCACTGATTTGGTGTCAACAGAGTCCAGAAAGTGTAACAAGAACATACTAAGACACCAAATTTTATGCAGCAGACCACTACTGTGACAATCCTCATCCTGACAACATTTGAAAGGTTCACTGGGCCTTTCCCAGGGGGCTCAAGGTGTAGTCACTGCTGAGATAACTGTGAAAACACATTGGCACCAGAAGATACAAAACCGCCACAGCTGAAATCACAAGGTCTGATCTTGGTGATGTTCAAATTGGCGAGAAAAAAGAGACAAGTATGGTTGATGCTACCTGGTATGTGGATCATTGGAATAGATGTCACGATGTTCGATATCACAGAATAATGGGGGAAAAGGCTAGCTTAAAGCATTGACTCAAGGGTCATCCCTTGATTGAATTTTGCCAATGTAAGTATGCCATCCCTGTGATATCTTCTTCAAGGGTGCCATCATCACTGTCAGTGGTAGAAGTGGTGGTTGATCATTAAGAGGCCATGTCATCACTGGACTGGATCCAATTTTGGCAGTTCACACAGCAGGGCTGCCTTCCCATCACCTTGAGGAAATTGGAATGTTGAGGTGAATGCCTCAAGGTGCTGAGTAAGCTCAGGATCCTTGTCGCTTTTGTTTCATTTTCTGTTATAATAATAATACACTGAATGGGGATGAAATAGCTGCTGCTGCAAACTTCTCATGAGTGATGAAAATAGCTGCTGCTGTAAACTTCTCATAAGTGAAA
>JANDKJ010000387.1:0-14496 GCA_028551335.1 Armillaria sp. CMW 4456
GTCAAACCACGCACACCTAGAGCATACATGTCCACTCACCGCGCTTGGTGTACCCTGAGCCTGCGACGTCGAGTTCATGTCCTGTATCGCGATGTGGTGTGGTGCGGTGTGGGATGTACTTTGGGAGTACGGAACGAAGGAACGGGTTTAGCCTATTTATGCTACCTTCAAATGCCACAGTTCCATGACCATGAATGGTCCAAGGTCTGAAAACTCGAGAGACCCCCTCTTGTTTTCCCATCTCTTGTTCCTGCGCTCGCCCAGTGCTTTCGTTTACCTTAAACTTTGACTTGGCCCTCGCCAAGATGCCACATAGCATGACCTTGTTCCACGCGAGATTGCACTGCGCCTCCGTTGGCCTTCAAGTTCCGATCTCTTCCACATGACATGTCCTTCCTGGTTCACTGCGCGACGACCAGCCACCCTCTCGGATGTGAGTCGTACTACAATGAGACAAGGCGGACAGACCCGTCAGCGTACGTGTCACCTCTTCATATAACCCATAATCAACGTCCGTTGTTAACACTTAAGCAGACCATCTCTCTCAGCGCTCAGCTAACCTAACGATGACGCACCCTACGCGCCCACATGATTGGTTGTCCTGTAACAACGCAGATCTATGGCCTGCCACATGTGGGATGGGTTGAGGACTCGCACTCGCATGAGCACCCCCCTCTCTCTTCCTATAGACTGTGCACGGGATTGTCGGCACTGATGGGGAACTCGCCGTGGGAGATCTCGGTTTGGTGCCTGCGAGACGAAGGCGGTGATAGGAGGCAAGTCAGGGCTGGAGAGTGAGAGTTTGGAGGGAACGAAACAGGTCAGTCATGTTGGAATCAGTGAGTTCGGTGTTGAGCCCGAGGCATCGAAGAAATAAATGGCTTAGGTTGTTCCGGAAGTGGCCGCCATTGTTGCTAGGAGGCCGGATGTTAGACGGCCTCGGAGTCAGCAATGGGCGCAACTCTAATAGTTTAAAAACAAGACCGTGACTCGGCCGATTGAATTGGAAATTCGATTTTGATTCGCCGATCAGTCAATGTACGCGTATTTGGTTCCGCGGTTATTTCACTTTCTGCTCTTACTCCCCTTCCGTACACATCGCCACGCTGGCACACATCTTCCTGGAATGCGAGCTCGGACAGTGCGATGAACGGAGATCTTAGCCCAGACCCTGCTGGTGCGCACCGCACCGCACCACTTCATCTTACAAAGAGTCGCCTCATTCATGTTACAGGCCCGAATTAGCTGGTAACGCACACATACGGGTGGGGCACCTCGACGACAGCATAGCCCGGAAGCTCTGAGAGGACATCTCTCGCAAGGGGTGAGAGTACCCTTGTCGTCTTGTCCTCCGCATCGCAGCAGACTCACTGGACGGGCAAGGTCGAACGATGACGAAGCTGGTAATAGCCTCGCCGACCTACCCCCCGCTCTCCGCTCCTGCTGTAACCCAAAATCACCTCCTGTTTTAACTGCAACGCACACGAGGGAGTCTCAGCCTGCGATGTGAATTCGGAAGTTGATCCACAGGTGCGTAAGCGCTCCATCCACATCCACATCTTTTCTCGAAATCCACACCCCACGGCACATCACGCGTGGTCAAAAGCTGAGCATTGGAATCCCTTGTCAAGGCTCTTTTACTCATCCGTGTCTCCCTTGAAGCCTCGTTAATATTCCTACAGACAAATGGACGCATCCACCGTCTCCCCAACTCTTCGACTCCAGAGCTATCCCAGTCACACTCGGCAGGCTCAAGGATATGACAGCCAGTTGTATCATTGTCGAGGTCATTGAGAGCCACAGGCACCATTCGTTTTCATATGTGAGTAAGGATACACTTCATGAACGTCTCCATGAACACCAAAGGTAAAGGAAAGCGCAAGTGGTCGTCAGACCAACCATCAGCTAAAGCACGTGACAAATCACATCCACGTCTGATTTCAAATTTCGATTCTTGCTCTAGAACTACTACCCATTAGAGGTAGCTCGGTGGTCGGGGCACGCCTTTGGAGGCAAACTGCAGAGTTCAAGCTAGGTGTGTAATAAATTCTACTTATAAATCTCCCTATAGTTCGCTGCAGTTTTATAATTGAAAGAATATATAGCGTGTATTTACTACCATGTCCTGCACAGATCTTCTCATGAAGGTTACTACGTGCCCTTCCAAGTACATCCATGGCGTGCAGCTCTTAACGAGCGAAATATCTCCAATGGCCTGTAAGATAATTAATACTTTGCATGTTCATGGATTTGTCATGTGGATCCCTAACCTATGCTCGGTATTTCCAAGTACCAATTTTATTTTCACTGCAGCATCGTAATTTCTCTTGTTTTAAGTATCTATAGACAAATTTGCACATTCAAGATCCTCGTAATGATTGTCATCTGGAGGAAACGACAATCGCTGTTTGCCCTTTCAATGCTCCTAGTATGCAGCAAGTAGTACGTATCCACCCAATATCCACCCTATATTTTTCCCATGAAGATTCATGTTCGATGATAGAGAATCCCAGGATTTCAGGGGAAGGAGGGCTCCCTGGCACACACGGACTTCAGTTACCTGCTATCTCCAGTCCTTTCGGGACATAAATTGCATACACTGTGACGGGGGAGTGAATTCATCAAAACCACCAAATGCAGCTCATCCTCCTCCCACCCTCTCCGATGCCTTACAAACGACCCTATCCTTATGCATCACGTCCCTCCACGGTTGCAGTTCTCGACGCCACTATACCTCCAAGTCTCTCCACGAATTACCAATCCTTTCACTGGAGACGTTCCACACCGACATCTGTGACAGCCTCAACTCGGCTGGCATATACCCTCCGAAAGCGAGCATTCAGAGAGTATAAGCCGGCCCAGTTGATACTATCAGAGATATCGGGAGTGGCAACAGGTGTGTGGACCTCGAGCGAGGGGCGGACAAGGGTGGGTTGGAACTCTGAGGCGGAAGTGTGGTGTCGTCATTATTGAGTGCAACTATGAAGGGGTTTGATGCATGGGAGAGGGTAGCTCGGAAGGAATCAGGGAGAATGAGAGGAGGATAAAACTGCTGTAGGGACTTGCTGCTTGCATTTGCCTGAATTTATATCCTGGGAGGACACTATGGCCCTTGCCCAGATAACATTGTGCGCTTTTTGATTGTAGACATTGTTTCGTTTCCTTTGTCTTATTGTGATTTTATTGTCATTCGAAGTAGGAAGGATGACCACCTATCTACGTACCGGAAGCTTTCACACTTCTATCATCGAGATAGCTTTTCATTCCGCTTAAATCAAGGCGGGTCTCAGGTATTCAGTGATCGTACTATGCAGTACGTTTATGATATTCTCAACCTTTGAAGTATGAGCTTCAACATTAAATGTGCGAATTATAAACAAAAGACCAGCATGCTGTGACCAGTATTTTTGTTCCAATATCGGATGGTCTTTTCCCGACTGGTCCCCCAAATTCAGACTCTGATTCAGACGTGGTCCTTTTTTCCCCAATGTCAGCCGCAGCCTCGAGTCCTTTGCATGGTTAAACATCAACTTGATGGTGCGGCTAGCATGGACCGAGGCTCGACCCTTGTTGTCTTCCTTCGTCACTAGAGCCAACATACCTAGACCCGCACATCTGAGACTGGTCAGATTTTATCTCTCACACGACAAGGTCAGCATTTGAAGAGCTCATAAATTTGAATAAACACAACATCGGCAGCTGGGAACATGCACGGCACTGTATTCAAGGGGCCTTCCTAGAAAACTTATAAACGCTTGCTTTCATATCAACAAGATGGCGAATGGACGTCACATTAACTCGATAACTGAGAAGCGGCCTCATCTATCCGTGAAGGTTTGTCGTTTATGTCCTGGTGATCGCAGTCCTGACCAAGTAGAAATCTGCATCACGGAGGCAAGCACAGAGTTACACCCCGGCGAATTGAAGTAAATCAGAATTATCGTGGTGGTACCTCTGAGGCTTACAATATACAATCACTAAACAACTTGAAGAAAACTAGGTAGACAAAACAGTGCGATGCGTACCTTTAATGACATTTCGCATACGCATCAGAGACCCAAGGGCAACCATCGACAGCTACACGCCAAAATATCGCACATGGACAAGGTGGTGCATTTCAGGACCAAGAAAAAAAACCCGGACGAAACGGCTTTGCACATGTGGCCCAATGGGACTCACGAAGAGAGGGAGAAGGACGATGCGGTGTTTGTGTTCCGGAAGAAGAGAGCAGCACGCGATGACGAAATGCTGACCCCACCCTCGAGCGACGATTTGAGGACTAGGTGAAGGATCTCGTCTCGACACTCTAGTGGCACATTTCGACGTTCCAATGAGATCTCTTCTCGTTGCATTAGTGGGACAACGATTTCGTATGAGCATAACAAAACAGGGTCAAAGCAGGAAGCAAACAGACAAGGAGAAGAAGGACTTATAGGTTTGTACAAACACGAGGAGTATCAGTGATTGAGGATCGAGGATAAAAGCTCTCGGCTCTCTCGGGTATGGAAATTAACGAGCGATCCATCCAAGTAGTACAGTATTACCATTTCATTTGTACTGAATCCTCAAAACGTTGTGATATCGCTAGTGGCACTGGACGATTTCCCGTTATCGAAATCTCACAGACTCTTCAGTGAAACATGAGCACATCTCAGGGTGAAATGGACAGCATTTTGCGACACAATTAATTTGACGAAAAGTAGCAGGGATAGCTGGGAACATGCCTTGTGCTGTAATTCAATACATAATAGCGTACCGCATACCACGACGACGGAGAAATGACCTCGTTTATCTTCGTGAGGAAAGTAGAACCCTGTATCACAGACGTAAGCACAGTTGAAATACAGAGATATGAGATATCTCAGTAGAAAAATATTTTCATCAAGTACATGACACGGTACTCTCTGAACTAAAACAATACAATCATAGCTGGAAAAGAAAATTCCATAGACGAGGTGATGCGTACCTCCCATTAGAATACCCATACCCACGAAAGAGAGACCCAACTGAGAACGACACCCTCAGCTTCATCTACATCCGAAATAGAGAGAAGCAAATGTGAGGACCCAAAAAAGGGGAAAAAACACGGACGCAACGAATCGCGTCGTGCCCAATGGGGGCCGTCAAGAATGTGCAGTTCACCAAGTCAAGCAAACCAACACCTCGAGCGAGGAAGGGAAAGGGGGGCACAGGGAAGAGGGATAACTTAGACGATGGAGTATGCGGTACGGAGTGATGCGCGTGATGCGGGATCTGAGCGTACAGTCAGCGAGGTGTGGATTTCGAGAGAAAGATGCGGATGGTAGGGCTAGCGCAACCAAATTCACATCGCAGATACGCGTGGATGTGCTGGAAAGGGGAGGTGAAGTTGAGATACGGCGGGAGCGGTCAGCGGGGCTATTACCAAGCCTTCGTCGTCGTTACACACCCACCCAACTGTCTCGCCTGTACATTGACTCTGCTGCGAGATGGAGGACAAGACGACGAAGGTGCTCCTACACGTCGAGAGAGATGTGCTCTCAGACTTGTCCAATTACGGTGTCGTCGAGGTGCCCACCCGTATGTGTGCGCTACCAGCTGATTCGATGAATGAGGCGACTCTTTGTAAGATGGAGAGGCACGTAGTTGAGATAATCGCTCATCGCACTGTCCGATTTCACACCCCGGGGAGAGGTGGAGGGTGCAGGTGGTGTGTACGGAGAGAGGGTAAGAGCAGAAAAGCGAAAATAAACTGCGCGGCCAAACACGCGTACATTGATTGACGGACAAATCAAAATCGAATTTCCAATTCAATCGGCTGGGTGTTTTAACCCATCAATTGCTGACTCCGAGCCGTCTCTATGAGACTGAGATCCACACTTCCGGGGCAGCTGAAGCTATTATTTCTTGGATACCTCGGGCTCAATTTGTTTCAACACCGAACTCACTGACTTCAAGCATTCTTTCGTTCCCATCCAATCCCGACTCGCCTCCAATTACTGCTTGATATGGCGAGTTACCCATCTTGATCAACCCCCACGATGACATGACCGCCAGCGTCGAAATCCCGCCCACAGTCTACCACCTCCACGTCCGAAGCGTCCGGCATCTCAGCAAACGTAAAGTCGACCCCACCCTCAATTCCTCCTCTCGAAATCTACACTCATCGGTGGCTCCGGGCCATGCATGGACTGACTGTGTTTTCACTTTGTCGTCCCTTGTCATGTCATCATGTTCACAAAGGTCGATCTGCGTCGTTGCAAGATAATCGATCATGTGGTTGGGCGCGTAGCGTGGGTCGTCGTCGGGCTAGCTGAGGGCTGAGAGAGACAGGCTGCTTCAGTGTCAACAACGGAAGTTGACTATGGGCTATATGAAGAGGCGACATGTACGCCGACAGGTCTGCCTGCCTCATCATTGCAGTGCGACTCGCATCCGAGGGGATGACTGGTCTTCGCGGAGTGAACTAGGAAGGTCATGGCGTGTGAGAGAGATCGGAACTTGAAGGTCTACTGAGGTGGTGTACAATCTCGTGTGAAACAAGGCCATGTTGTGTGGCATCATGGTGAGGGCCAAGTCAAAGTTTAAGGTGAACGAAAGCACTAGGCAAGCGCAGGAACAATAGATGGGAAAACAAGAGGGAGTCTCTCGAGTGTTTAGACCTCGGACCATTCATGGTCATGAAACTGTGGCATTTGGAGGTAGGATAAATAGGTGCAATCCCTTCCTTCGTTCCTTACCCCCAAAGCCCATCCCACTCCACACCGCATCACATCACGATACAGGAAATGAACTCGACGTCGCAGGCTCAGGGTACACTAAGCACGGGAGGCTCCCAGGGTGAGTGGACTTGCTCTAAGTGTGTGTCGTGGTTTGACGGGATTGTCAGGCACTGGGCCCCTGGGGTCGCCATTGTCGACTTGGAAGCCCCTCGTGCGTCGGGTTGCGCTGATGGATGTCACTGATCGTGCGGAGCGCAATAGGGCGAGGGAGATGGAGCTGCAGATGCAGATGCAGATGCAAAGGCGACGAGCGTCGTAGGTGGGTGGATTGTACGGTATTTTGAGGACAGCAGGTACTATTGAATTCGAAGGAGAGTCTTGGATTGGGTGTCCCGATGATGAAGATCCTGGACCCTTTAATGATGTATAGTTCCGACACCTTCTGTGCTTTCCCTAATTAGTCGTCTGAATCTTATCCTACCCCTGACTCCATATTACGCCTGTTCACGGGATGAGAGTTCCCCAAGCGCATATCGTCATCTGTGGTTGCGGTCATCCCATGCCATGTGGTATGACTTGGACGAGATTCTCATGGTGAAGAAGGCAACCGCTTCAACAGCTCACGTCGAACCAACAACCTTGCCTTAGAGGCGTGCTCCATCAGAGGGCGGCATCCGAAAAAAATCTGAGATACGAAGGGAAAGCAAAATAAACGCGTGTGAATTGTATCGTATTTTGAGGACAGCAGGTCCTGTTGTATTCGACAGATTATAGGAGGATTCGGAGGGGGTTATGAACGTTACCTTTGACTCGTCTCGACACCTATTCGTTGAGAGCGCTGCCAACGTAGTGCATATACTCAAATGTCTTAACGAGCTCCTGAGTGCATCTTGGCGGACTGTGCGGTTTTGGTCGCATCGGGTCGTTGCCTCTGCGTTTCTGGACTGTGCGCGTGGAGGTTTGTGTGCGGTATGGTCGACGAGGGTGTTAGAGAGAAAGGTACTGAGGGTGTGGGCGGTTGAAGTTTGGAAGTAGGGCCTGTCGGTGGGTGCTGTGTCCGAGCGATTCTTGGTTTCAGGCTGCATTGTTCCATTCCCACGGTCCTGGGCTGTTGACAGACACTGGGGTAAAGGAGAGTACTCAGAACTTACAGAGAGAAAGAAGCAGAATACGCGAGTGACGTCAGAAATGAACTTAGAACCCACGTCTCTCTCCCTGTTCCCAGTCACAGCACCGTAAAGCCCCGGGCCCTGGAACGGTAGCTTTCAAGAGGAGCGCAGAGACAGGGCTGGGAGAGTCAATATCGGATGAACAATGACCGTATCAGCTGTTACATCTTTCTGGTATTGGGGATTCCTCACCGGACTGCCGACACGTTCGGAAGTATGATAAACTCAATGCTTGAGAAAGAGATAGCAGATAAAAGCCATCGAACGGGAACATAGGCATGACGAGACGTGTATTTTGGAGGCTGGAAGAGCACACTGTGGGGTGATCGCGGCAAAAATTGAAATGTGATTGAACTCAGAAATCTTATGTACACATGTTTGGTCGCACGCGCTTATTTTGTTTTTTCCCTTCAGATCTTTGATCCTCCTCGTGTGCACATTGTCTTTATCAGGAGATGCCTGCCTCTCTATCTAAATAGCCTAATCCTATTGTTCATTCGTGTTGGAATATTTGGGTGATACGGCATGTCTCGGCATGCTGAGTAAGGACGAAAGTGGAGGAAATGTATAGAAGGCGGAGGAAATGGGTAGAAAGGGAATATATTAGGAAGTAAATAGTATAAATACAGTACACAGACAGGAGAAACTCCTCGTGAGTTTGTCTGCCCAGTGACCATCAGCCTAACAGCTGGAAGTGCATCGCACTCAAATCACAACAATTCGAAGTGCAGGATGACATGGGCGATCATCCCTGGTTCCCTAATCTGCTGTATTGTCGATTATGACCACCGGGGGATATGACTAGGTTGTTGTAGACGAGCTCCTCTTAAACGCTACAGCTCCTGGAATTTCCATTCATACATGAAGGAGTTAGTCCAACATTTCATAGCCTACTGCTATCCCCATGAACACGTACCCTATCATCTTTTCTCAGGCCGACCGAGGCAATGCGACCAATGGTACCATAAATTCTCACAGACAACCATTTCCCCATATTTTACTGCAGGGCAAACACCGCGTTTAATGCATCCGTGATCGTTAACTCTATTTTTTGATAGAAACGAAACCTGCCTGCAGACGACGTACAACCTGTATCTTGATCTACTTAATCGTGTTATCAGCCTCGGCTCCGTCAATCCTCGAATCCAAATTCAATACGTTTTTTCACCACCCAGTTTTTGTGCGGCCGGTCCAAGGTGCTGTGTTCCTTATCCCTTCGATATCAAATTCTCCGATCTATGGTTCATTCCCGATTGTGAGTATGCCGCCGAGATGTGATGGAACCCCAGTCACTTACTAATACATGGTTTATAGGCATTTTGTACAGCGTTGGTAGTTCTCTGCATCTTTTCGAATGCCATGTACAAGAAGGTATGGTGCTCTTGAACTCGTCACTCAGAACATTTCTAAAGTCGTATTTCTCTTGGATATGGACATGATACTTCTCTCTTAGATCATCCAAAATATTTTACAACAATGTATCGAAAAACGCTCTCGGATGGGAGCTTTGCCTGTACTCCCACCGTACAACATGGTGCCCGATAGTGTTTTGGAATCAAAAGGTTGAGACTGGATTCAGAAAGGAATAAACTGAATCACGGTTGGTCCGTATAAACAAGAGACCTCGGTATATTGAACACCATTCCCAAAATTTCTTTCTTAATGAAGTCGCATCAAAGGATATAATAAGTACTTCGAGTGTTCATCGACGACTAGGATTGTCCATTTTCAGTTTCCCAACAAAAGAGTCTACCGAGCGACGCATAGATTCACCCAGCACGTTAATGACTCACCGGAGGTTTACTGAATTTTCGTGACGTTCATTGAATCGTCAGTCCGACGATTACCCGTTTGCACAACAGCAGGTACAGATATCGATGTTAATCACAAACTGATTATTGATCTGGATTTGAATCTCAATCAGAGAGAACGTTGACTCCTTTCGTTTGTATGGCTGGGAAATTGACACCGCATCATCCGCTGAGTCAGACTGTGTATGTCTAGAGGTGGGACTACGAAACAAATTTTAATAAATGAAGTAACAGATGGGAACCAAGGGCAAGATGGAAAATGATGGAATCAACAAAAACGGAAGAAGCATCTGTGATCGGCCGAGTGTAATTCTCCATTTCAATTTTTAAATTTGAGGTTGACGACGACAGATTATTTCGAATTGGCGACATACATGTACTGAGCAGCAGTCGGAGCCGACCTTGCATTAGTTCAACGGCCTGTTTACTGTCTGATTGCTGGTACAGTTATTGCCGCGTTTATTTTCAGCCTCTTCAATATCAATTTGTTCATCACGACTGAACTTCTGGTGTCTAATTGTTTGCTTACCGAACATGTTTCATCATAATGAGGTTCCCATACCCTCAAAGAATGAACAGCTATCTAAAGAACGGCGGAAAATTCTCCATTACATCTGTAACGTACACTCGGTCATGCTGTGCCAATCTTATACAGCGGTTCGAGTCATGAGAACCATCCCCCAGACTTAGACTTTTATCCCCAAAGGTCGCTTTTACAGTTTTCATATGTCTAGACACAGGTCTATGTCAGGAAACGAGGTAGGCTGACCGCCTCTTCATACGAGTCCGACTGTGATCTCTGACTGCACTGATCATATTTGTCGTCTGCCTCGAACCGCCTTGTGTACATCTCGTCATTTACTGCAACGTCAGAACCACCCTTTATCTGATGTTCTCTTACCCTATCTCCTTCTTTCACACTAAAGCTTATAGACTGCGATACGGCAGCCTGGAATTTCCCAAACCTTTGCCAGTGCCCGGCTGGGGGCCACCTTATCCCATTGTTGCGTAACGGAAGCCATCGACACATGTCGATAGTGAACACTTATGTGGTAACATTTCCCGATTCCAGCTAAGGGATCTTTGTAGCATGACACCTGACTTTACGGTGGTCGCGGTGAGAAGGTGAACACTGCGTAGGTTTTCATGGTTCTAATGAACGCACGTGCAGTACCTGTCAGTCTATAATTCAGACCAACATGGTATGAACAATCCTGGTGTACGGTAAGATATTTCAATATTAGCGCCAGTTGACATCGTTGCCGACGTCACCTTTGTATGGTCTAAGTATACGTAGTGATTTCGTGTAGGACATCTTCCATAATATCAATGGTTTCGCTATGTTTTGCCTAAACACATGACAGTAAAACTGGGCAAGAAATATGAGCAACTCCGGGCAGTACTCACTGTCATTGTTGAAATAGACCCATCCACTACATATTACCGAGAGTGTGCTGAACTGATCTGAACAACAATTTTGAGTCAGAGGACAGGTACGGAGATAGACGAGTATCTTAAACTATAGTAAAAGTAGACGCTGTAGATGCATCTCTGCTGTCAAATATGCCGCATCACGACTAGATTTACCCTGATCACTTACACAATGACCGAGTCGCATACCATCCAGTCCAGTCCTCACGCACCTTCAAGCCCTGTTGCAAGGAACATTCCATCGAGATACTCGCATTCAAGCAAGCATATCACCTCATTTTGATAGACATCACACTCAGTTCCTCTAGGCCTGGAGGATCTCAAACCTTTCGGGCTCAGATGGACACATCATTGTTCCATTCCGTTGTAAAGAAGGCTACCGTTGACAAGTGCCACTGGGGCAGATTCACCATCATCAAATTTCCTCAAGCATCGGGCATTCTTCCCTTGCGCTTCGCGGGTATATAAGCAGGTAGGTCTCATTAGTTTAACACATATACCACACATTTAACAGTTAGCAAACAACTATGGATAACATAGGAGTGTGTACTCTCTATTTCTTCACCATCCCTCGTTCGCTCATTTCACTTTCCTAGGCTGGCGCACGCGTTGGCCATTGGGATCCTAAAGGCAAACTGCTCAAAGGAGTCGTTCTACTCGTATGGCAAAGAGCAGATGTCAGTGTGACTATTGCTTTTCGCATTCTTATCTTCGGATGACAAACGGGTGATACAGGGTACACAAGCTAGAGTCCAATGGGACAATGGGGATATACAAACATGGCCGTAAGTTATAACATTTATATTCTGTAATTGTCAATGACTTATGGATGTAGAGTGGCCCATTGGAGTATCATTCCAGATGAAGAAGATGAATAATTAGTGAGAACATAATGGTTGACATGTGTTTGGATTACTGTATACAAATGAAAGTGAATTTCGTCATCAGGACTGAAAATCAGAAAACTAAGAGTCAGTGGATTGTCAATGCGAACACGAATTACTTTACGTATATATTTCTTATGATGCCCTGATATCATAGAATGCGTGCGCCGCTGTAATTCAGTCATCCTTTCCTACATGGGGCGAGGATTGTTATCCCGTGTTCACCAGTCATTACAGTGCCTTGGCCCTCCTCAGTCCAGCTCGTATATCTGAGATTACTAGCATCTCTGCTTCCCCTAGGAACTGCTGCGAAATCCTTACTACAAGCACTTTCAGTAAGCTTCAAATAACTAGCTGAATTCCCACTTTTCCCGTCACAACACCTGAGGATTTAATTGAGAAGATGACGATAGTAGTCATCTCCTTGCATGCATTACAGCATTACCATTTTAGAATTTAAGAATGTCTTAACAAACCATCAACAAATCTCGCAGAATTAGGTCACAACAAGAGGGCCGAGAGAAAAAAGTGCTCACCCATTAGCGCTTAGCGTTCACCCATTAGCACTCAATCGAACGCTAGCGCTCCCAAAGTGAGCACTAATGAGTGAGCGCTACTGATGAGCGCTAGCAAATTGCCTTGTATGACATCTTTAGTATTTGTGTGACTTCGGGTAACTCGCATTGCTGGGCACATCTTGAGATCTTATCCCTACAGGTGCCCAATATAAGTGCCCGTTGCCACCTCGACAATGCATTACAGCATTAATACTTTAGAAGTCAAGAATACCTTTACAAACTATCAACAGTTTGCACAAAATTGAATCACAAGCAAGGGTACCTTCTGCGGATCAGCGGACCAAAAGATAGCTTTAGGAGCACAACATTTGTTAGTAGCAACTCAATGGAGTCACGACCTAGGCCTTACCTACTAATTCATATCTTAATAGGCTGGTCCGATGCAGGATGATCTTCTCACATTTGTTACCCATACGGGAGTCAGGAAAGACTAACCTATCTTTGAAAATAGGTGGAAAATGAGAACTGCATACTGAGTAACATAGTCAGTTGAATATCTTTCGAAAAATTCTATCTCTTTCATTCCAGGAAAGCCTTTACTCATCAAAGTCAGACTTTCTGGATATCGTGGTCCGTTCACACAGCCTCAGCCTCTTCAGTACACCACACATACAATATGATATTTTATATGACCACGACGCCACAGCTTTGAAATATGGTTCCGAAGCTACCCCTGAATGATGGAAAATTGAACCACGCGTCAACAACAAGGACCAAAACTCGGTGGGTGGTGGTAAATTTTCGTGTTATCCACCAGACAATCACTTTCAATCATGTTGGAATCATATGTGTATTCCCACACTCCCTGTGTAACACCTGAGATACTTACCGGCTCGAATGCGATAGTATGGTTCCACATACATAGGTTATAAGTATATATTTTAACATCATTTCATACCTAGATGATTTAATGCCTCAGGAATTACATGAATATCTTCACAGAACATACGTAGGTAGGCCACAAGGCGAGCAAATCTCCTGCATAGATAATCTTACCCCAAATCCAACTGTTCAGGGCATCGAATTTAATGGAGGTGAAAGAAAAACAAATACAACTAGGCGATAGTTTCATATCCACCTGCTCGGATGAGCAGGCCTAGCGCACGTTTGCACAACTCCATGCGATCTACCGTGTCACGTGAAAATCAGAACAATGAATACGAAGGTCAACATAGCGAAAACTGGATGTAGGTCCAGTAAACGATTGCTGTGGTGCCTATAGAACTGGATTCTCATGGTTCAGAAGGAGGATTCCGGCCATATATACAATCACCCAATCCTTCCTGCCTGTCTCGTCTATGAAGCCCATATCTGGTCATATGTTACCAGTGTAGAGGATCTAGTGATGTTACACTTGGATAGATCGACAACAAAGGCCTTTTGTGCCACTTCCATTCTCTCTTTTCATTGTCTTCTTACATTGTTCCTTGCCACTCAACTTAGAACAGTATATATACCTAGCTACCATTGTACAATGGCATCCATCTATTCCCCTCTCATCTGAGCACGAGTCTCTTCCTGTGTGTACTTACACATGAGTGACAACCTACACCAGTATCCCCAATCCACCGGACGACCCTTCCGTACATTAGCAAACACCCAGTCAGCATGTTGCACATAGTCAAGAGCATGGCAATAGACAGAAACAATGGCCGGGTCAACAGAGACGTATACTAACACCGTCACAGATGGCAAGGTAGCCTTTAAATTCAGTGGGATGGCGGAGCCACTGGCAGTTTATGCTCACTACTTTGAATTCCTCGACAGAGTTCTGTGGTGGAGCCATCGACAATGGTACTGCAGAATTAAGAGGTCGGTTCTGGCCTTTCCAGCTTCATTTGTCCCTCAACTTGTCAACGAGGAGGTTGACAGTGGGTGATTATGAAGAACATGCCTAGCCAAAGGCCATACCGGGAAGGCCA